>AYEL01086046.1:0-30677 GCA_000484575.1 Olivierus martensii
AAATTTTGTAGAAACTGAGATTATCATTTATATCTTTACAAATCAAATCCAATTGTTTTATGTTTTGGTGAAAATAATAAATATACAACAATAAATGCACAAAGTGAAAGATAGTTATATCTTTATTAAAATAAATAGAAAAATATGTAACAATTGAAATCAGAAATACTTTGTCTTTATGTCAAAATTTCAGAAAGACATGATATCAATAAAACATAAACTATAAATTTGACTATCGAATTCACGTATTGTAATATGCATTTCGGCCATGACTCTAGCCCTCTTCAGTTACACTTATATGTGAATTTCCACAAAAAACCATCTCAAACAATTCTTCATTAATAAACTTTGGAATTGTCATTCCTTTGTATTAAAAAAAAAAAGATTTTTTTTATTTATTACAATAATCCAAAAATATTACATTTATATAAGATCAAAACATATACTTTTTACAGATAGGCCTCGATTAGCGCGAATTCGATTAGTGCGACTTTAAAAATTGATACCGTTATTTGGTTAGTGCAAGAGAGCAGCGGAATATCTAGGGCGGGACAGAGGGGGCGATCCGTCCCAGGCTGCATTTTTGGCAATAAAATTTTTTATTTTTTTATTTTTTTGAATAATAAAAAGTGTAAAATGATCAACTATTACTAGAGTTAACAATTAAAAATTATATGACTGTCATTGAAAAATGTTATCCAAGATCCTTAATCCGATCGAACAAAATACTATTGTGAGTTGTTATTATAGCCACTGAGCACGGAATGATGGAGTGATTATAATATTTGTAATTTTGTATTTAAATTTAAAAATAAAAAAAGTAAAATTATATTTTCTTAAACTTAATTTTGAAATATTGTCTAAATAGGTTTAATGTGTATTATGTATTTCCCAAAGAGCGGTAATCAACCATGGCGGCCTTCCTTTTGCATCAATTGACAGACCACCCGGGAAGCTCAAACTATAGCTAAGCCTTTGATTCGGAGACATCTTGAATCAAATAATCAAATCAAATATTCATTGAAGGAGGAAAGAGAGAGTTTTACAATTTTTGTTTTACGCGTGTAGAAAAAAATGGGAGGATATAGTACCTTATAATATAATATAATACTACAGGATAATGTCCACCACTTTTCGAGGACTCTGATTAACATTGCGTGATCCGGTTGATTTTTCGACCGGATCAAGCATTTTTTCAAATCATTAAATATTGAGAAATTAAAATATTGTCTGAAAAATACTTTTTACTCGATTTTATTCGTGTTATCACTTTTATAATTTTAAGTAAATTAGCTCTTTTATGACACTGCTCTTTTTTATAATGTCCACACTACTGTTGAGGGAACAAAAACTATTGTTGTTTAAATGTGTCATCTTCGCAGATCCGCCCTGATGTTCTTTTGCTCACGACATGCAGTCAGCAATTCTTTACTTTCTTGTCGTTCTCTCTCTTCATACCGAATCACCTATCCTTTTGACTTCACCTTTCACGGGTAAGAAAAAGATCTCCTTTCTTAGCTCATTCTATCTGGGAAGTGATCACATTTCCCTATTGTTTGGGACAATGCACCTCGTTCATTAAATCATAAAATGCTTATATGTTTACATTTCAATCGTTTCTCTTATTGCAAGAAAAATATCTCAAATATAAATATATATATGTAATCAAATTTTTTTCTAAAAAAATTTACAATTTATTTGGAACCTTCGAGCTTTATCAGGCCTTAGACTTAATGCTATTCCGTAAACATTAGTTTTTAATTTATTTTTAAACATTTTCCGTAAACATTATTCCGTAAACATTAACATTAATTTTATATTTATCAGTGAACAAAACCTTGTTTCATTGTGTATACATGGCTATAATCAACCTGTTAACATTATGGCATCAGATAATCAGAAATTGAAATGTAGGAAAAAGATTTGTCCAAAATCCTCTAATATGAAACAGCTTTATTTGTTTATATTTTGAATTTTAAAATAAAATAATGAAAATTATTTACTGCAGTTATCTGTAAAGTTCATGCTATCTTGCAGAATTAAGAAAATAACGATGTTTTTGTAGTACAATTTAATCTCAGTTTACAAGAATAAAGAATTTCTGAATATGCTCATAAATTACCATTAAATTAGAACGCAGATAAATCAAACATTTACCCAAATGCATCGGTAATGAGAAATAAAAACCGCAAAGTAAAAAGAATAAAAAAGTAATTAAATCGGAATTATTAAAAAAGCTGAATATTAAATAAGCAGCTTTAATAAAACAAATAAAAAATTCTTATTTTTAAAAATCGAATGTTTTTGCACTATAATGATATTTATACTTGAATATCTACAGTATATAAAATTATTATTTAAGTTATCTGTCACAAAAATAAAGCTTAAGAAAGGAATTCTAAAGGTCGTATAAATAAATTAACCATAGCTCTATAAGAAACTTTCAAAAGAATTTATTTTAATATTGGTAGCTATCTGACAGAGAGTAAACAACTTTCTTGAATGATTTCTATATATGAGTATTCAAGGTAATTTTTTTCAATACATGATGCAAAGAACCTGTTTCGAAATAAATGGATCTGCATGAAAAACCTGAGTTGTTTTTATAACAAGAAAATTACTTTTAAGAAAGATATTATGAATTATATTATACTACAGCATGTAATGATTATAATTTTAACATAATTATAATAATTAATATATTAAACTTATAACTTTTTAAGAAACGCCAGATATTATTAAAAATTGTAAAATACATATAAATTTATTAAAAATTATAAAAGTGAAAACACAAATAAAATCGAGTAAAAAGTATTTTCAGACAATATTTTAATTTCTCGATATTTAATGATTTGAAAAAATGTGAACTTTTATAAAGACCATTTTCATGTTTATCCATCGCAAGTGTACTGTATGTACTAATATTAACTTTAATGCAGTGGTTTCCAAACTTTTTGTGTCTGCACCCCCTTTTTTTCATAAAAAAACTGGTATGCTGCATCATTTTCATAACAGTCTAATTTTATAAATATTTTCTACTTAAAATTTAATACTAAAAAACAATATACCATATTTTGTATATATAAAGTTTTTATACATAAAATATATTTATTTATTATGTTGATAAATTTTTAATACAATTAAATAAATCTTACAAAGAAATGAAAAATAGAATACGTGTTTAATACAACATAATATTTAATGCAATAGGTGAGCTAGTTTTTCAGTACAAATTCTCTCAAATGGTGGTGTTATTGATGATATCGCTATTGGCAAATCATTTTTAATCACTAAACCAGTTCGATATTTTGTTTTTAAAACAGCTATGGCAGAAAGTTTCTGGATTCATGGATATATATATTTAGAATATAACCCTTTTGTTGATTTATGTTTTCAACACCAATTTGAATTTATTTTGTTTATCTCAAAAATGATGTCTGATTGTATTGTAAATATTTTGAAAGCTAAGTGACTCCCTTTTAAATTCTATTTTAATAATATCAGATTATTGATAGAATTAAATATCAGTGTAAATTTCATTATGGAATATCCAGAAATTATGTTATGTTTTTTTGACCTTTGTAAAGCTCTCTCAACGAATGAGTCTATAACATTATTATGTTATTTCATCTTCCGACAATGATTAGTTAGATTATCAGTATGGCCTGAAAATGATCGATCTCTGTTATTGGTGCTTTGATAAGTTGAGCAGAGATCTAGGATAGAAGAATTTATTCTTTAACTCAGATAATGAACAAAAATACTATATTTGTTTAAATAAAAATAAAATAGAAATAGAAGGCAACAAACAAATAAAATATAATTTAAATTAACGAATAAATAATTAGATTTAAACGAATAATAAACAGAATTAGAACAAAATGGATGATTTCACAAAA
Organism: Olivierus martensii; assembly: GCA_000484575.1. Taxonomy (NCBI): domain Eukaryota; kingdom Metazoa; phylum Arthropoda; class Arachnida; order Scorpiones; family Buthidae; genus Olivierus; species Olivierus martensii. Next base: position 3,900 of record AYEL01086046.1, read on the forward strand.
ATTTATAGATTTCGCTGAATAAGAGAGAAACTGTTCTTTGAAGTGGGAGATCATGCCTGGAAGAGAGATCTTCCACTTCTTCATTAATCTTTTATTTCGATTTTTCCTATAAATCTTTCTATATTAACAGTTCAAAATTCTTCTTTTAGTTAATATTTCCTCCTTAAATATGACATTAGAAAGATAAAAGCCATTTTCTTTACGTAGTCCTCGTCGGATGATTATCGATGGATGGGATACAGCTTGACTTATCTCCAAGTATATTTCGTAACTTTTATCGAACGTTAAACTAAGTTTAATTTTTCGGATTTTCATTTTCCGTTATTCAAAAAATTACCTATCTTTCTTGTTACTTGAAAAAGGCAATCCATCATTCTTACTGACCTTCATTTTTTTAAGTGCAAACGTCACAATTCCACTGCAAGTCAGTTTCCTCATGGTGTTAATGGAAGTTTTCTACTAGCGATGCGAGTAGTGCAATCGCTGTTTTGCAGATGTTTTTTGCTTATATTTTCTCTCTCTCTGACATCTACAATTTATGCAAACATTTGTTAATTAATTTTAATAATTATAAAATTACAAACATAAAAGAAAATTATAATTATTAGTTTGGGAGCTGTATGATCTTGCTGAATACAAGTAGTAAAATCGGGTGATAACAGTGTGAGAATAACAGAGGAGGTTGTATTGGTAGGACTTGGTTGACGGCTCCAGCTTACTACTGATATAAAATATCATGATCATTTATTGGATATTAGATAGAGTTAAATTTTTAGACGGCTCGAAATGGCATTTTAATATTAATACAATAAATTAGCATATTTATTTTAATCTTTATTTTATGGCCCCTAAACTATTAGTTAACAAAATATAGGGTAAATTTGACTTCGATAGCTATTTTATTATTAAGCTAGTTAAGTTTAATATTAGTTAAGTTACTTATTAAGTTTTTCAAAAATATGATTTGTTGTGTATTCCAAGTAAGAAATTATTGTGGTAAAAACGTAACTAATACTTGCATTGTTAAAATTAAAGATATATTGAAAATTAAAACAATTTTAGAACTATCAATATTCTAAAAATTACTAAAAAATAAAAAAGCAAATGATTTAATAATCTTTTATAATGCAATTTATATGTTCTTTTTCCACTTTCGCAATTAATTTTATTATACATATCATGCTAAATAACAATTGACTGATTAACTTTCCCTGATCCGTGTTTGACAACTTTATATTATAATGTTGATTTATTTAATTAATAAATAAGCGATGATGAGCTCCAGTCTATTGCATTCAGCTCTGAATCGCTCATTCTGGCCGATATTTCTCTGCCGCCAAACGAGGGGGAAAATTACAGAAATATTTTTCCTTTATTTCTTATTATGAGTTTAGATTTGATTAATTCGGAAGATTCTATGATTGAATTAGAAAATTGCCCTGCTGATTGAGTTACCTTTCCTTTCCTGTATGGTTTTACGCCGCTTTCGATTCGGTGATTCCTAAGCGTTGGATCATTTCCGTGATCATAAGGGACTGCCCACATTCCTGATGGATTCAATTGTCTAATAGAAAATGGAGTTCAAAGAGCAGGACTCAGATCACGCCAAAAACAGCTGGAGGTCTTTTGTATATTGAAAGTAATGAATATAAAATAGATTCAAAAAGAAATGCTTGGATGTTATCATAGTAGTTAAATTGAGTTATACTGTCGAAACAAAGGAGGGATAATTATAGTATAAATATATATATATTTACTTTTACACTCCTTTCCAATCAGGGAGATTACTAAGGGGTTGGGCAGTTCCAACCATTGGCTGCACCCACACCCTTGGAGTGGGATGAAGCCAGTGGACCTTATGATGAAGGATAGGAATGGATAGGCCAAACCAGAACCCTGAAAAACTTTTCAGGAGAAGCCGGACCTGAGACGAGAAAACGGATCTTCCAGCGTGGCATGCTAATGCATTACCATTCGGCCATCTAGCCGCCGATCTTTTCTCTTTGCATATTTTCTCCCCCTTTCCAATAAGGGAGATTACTAAGAGGGCGGGGCCAGTTCAACCATGGGCTGCACCCACACTCGTGGAAGGGGGGCTGGATGGTGAAGGACGGGCCCCAGTACGCCGAAAAATCTGGGACCAGACCCGGGACGCGAATCCGGGTCTCCTGCGTTGCACGCCGACAGCATTACCACTTGGACATCTGGCCGCTTCCAGCCGCCGATCGATATATTTAACTGCAGTAACATTTAGAGCATATCATAAGTGGCCATTTCCCATAATGAAAACACCAAGAAGAGTGAAAAATAGAGATCAATGGTCCGATCTGGAAACTCTTTGGGTTTCTACTCTGGGGACCTAGATTCGTGTTTCGGCTTCTATCCCTTGAAAATGTTTATCATGGTGTCTGTGCCCGGCTCTCCACAATTCGGCTGAACTCTCAGCGGGGATGGGCAGCCTGTGGAAGGGCTTGTTTAGCCCTGTCACATAGTATTCTTAATGAATAGAGTGTAGTGTCATCTGTTGACCAGAAAAAAAGATCCGGTCTCGGCTGATTGAAATCCATACTCTTTTATCCTGGAGTTGAATCTGGATCCTCCAGGATGGAAGCACGCTTAGAATACGACCATTCGGTCAAAATCAATAAACAATTTGAAATGTTCGACGCTAGTGGCCCAAGAGTATTTTCAGCAAACACCAGTGAGTATAACTACAGTCTGTGTCAGGCCGCCACGAATCCATCTACTAGATGGACAAGTCAAGTATCAGTTGTCCAATAATAAAAATAACATTTATATGAAAAGCGTTTATTAAGTAATAAAAAATATCTACTGAGAAAAATACTTATTGTAATTCTGTATTTCATGCAATAAATAAGACTCCATTTGAATATCGGTTAAAGAGAAATTAAAGAAATGTAAAAGTCTCCAAACATATTTTGCATTTTTAACTTGATGCAACATGAAATATCTAAATAAAAAATTCTATACTCGTAGTCTGTTATATTTACTTTAATTTACTGGAAAAATACAATTTTCTTTCAAATACGAATTTTATTTTATCCTTTTCAATGCAAAATTGATTTCACCTATAATTTTTCTTTATTGAAAATAATAATATTTTATGGTTTTGTATAGATCGATTGAAATTTTTTAAATATTTAACTTACCATAATTTTTTTGTTATACAATCTAGTTTTCATTGTTTGTACAAGGTAATATCAACAAGTGCTATCGTCTAACGTGCCAAATTGCAATTATTCAGCGCACTATAACATTTTAAAAGGCACTGAATGTTTTCTTTGACAGGAATATAGGATCATGCCTCCGACATTGAGGACAAACTGTAACAAGTTTCAGAACCAAATCTGTGAGCAAAATATTTTAAACATCAAATGAATGAATAATTTCAATAATTTCTATGTATTATTATAAATAGAAATTATACAAGGAAATTATTTACCACTTATCAATGTATTTAATCAATATATAGCATAAAAACAATCGTATCCTTGATATTTTCCTATACGCCTATAATTTGAATAATTATAACCTTAATATGTTCTTAAATTTTATTTTTGTCGTAGAAACACTTGTTGTAGTAGTAATCAAACATACAGTAGTGCTAGAAGTATATACATCTTTACGCTGTTGAAGAAATTCGCTTTCCAATTTTTTAAAGTAAGGAACTTTTATTTACTTTATTAAAATCATTTAATATTTGATTTTTTGATAATTCTGATTACAATTAATATACTAAGAACGTAGATGATAACATTTTTACTCGAATACAGTATTACTTCTTGTTTAGCGTTTTCCGTTCATGTTTTAATTAATTAATTAAATAAGTAATTGAAAGTTAGATGATTGAGATTAATTTAATTTTTATATTATATTAGATCACTGATAGAATAGAATTATGAAATTTTATTGTTGCTTATCATTACCTATTTCTTAATAGCTTTTATATAATGGAACACAGTGATTTGCATATTGTTGAGGTCTTGTATTTTTTCTAATTAGCATATAATCTTTGAACTTTTCGCCATTATTCGGGAATAACTGTCTTTGCTATTTAATATTACTATTTTAAAAATAGAAGAAAATCATCTATTACAGAGATGATATTACTTTCTTAAAAACTTACTTTTGCTTCGAAGAAATATGTGTAACCTGTATATGTCTCCTATTTTCTCTAATTGTTATCGCCAGGTTATACAAATGGATTGTGCAGATAAAAAGAAATTCTGTAAAATATTCATCATTCCAAAATTTATTGTAAATATGATATCTTTTTTTAAATAAACCTCTTTGTTACTTCTCTAATTTTTCTGACCTGAGACATTTCCTGTTGACAGGAAACTTTAAGTGTGCGCATCGTAAATAGCCATCTCAGGGTCCAAATTGTTAAATTCCAGTTGTTGTAATCTTCTTAATTTTAGTATCCAAGTACATGTTGACATTTAATGATGTGCTCTGATATTAAAATAGAGAAATTTAAAAAATGCAGTTAATCAGTTTGAATTCTGAGAGGTTCATTAATAATATGTAATATAAAATAATTCGTGTCCGTTAGCTCAGCATTTATAAAACTGGATCATTTGTGTAAAAAAAACTAAATAATTAAATCTTTGTAGATATTTGCATACGACTCATTTGCGCAATTAATAAAAGCATAATTCATTTGTATACAGGTTCATTCGAACATTCAATCAGAGAGATTCATTTGCTTATCTGTTTTATTTGCGCAACTAGGAAGTAGAGTTCGTTTACACGCGTAGCAGATGTGCGCAACGATCAATGATAATCATTAAAAAATCAACATTATGATATGATAACAATCAACATGATATTCATATACAAATCTCTAAACTACTGTTTGCTCTTCTGGCGATCGGTATCTTCTCGATGCTCGCACAGAATAACGAATCCGGAAATCCGTCATTCTTGTGAGAATAAACAAAAATATTTAAAATGTTTAAATGGATTCTTCTAAATATTGTATAATATTTAAGAATACAACCCGAAAGCACTTAAATTCTCACAATGTCATACTCGATATACTTCAGTAAATAGAAAATACAGTAATATATTTTAATATAAAAAAGCAATTTAGTTCATAGATCTAGATACCATGTAGTTATTAAAGTTTTTTTGCCATTTGTTAAAGTGTATTCCTAGGCATTAATTACATTTATTGACATAAGAAACCTGCTAACATTATAATGTCAGATAGTCTGATAACGGATATGTCTGAAAAAAGATTTGTGCAGAATCTTACAATGATACAACGCTTTATATGTTTATTATTTTAAAACAAATCAAAGAAAATTATATAAATACACTTATTTCAGAAGTTCATGATATTCTGTAGATTTATGAATAATTAAGATTTTGTAATATAATTTAATTTCGGTTTAAAGAATAAATTATATTTTAAAATCCTTATATTTCAGCTTTTAAATTATCATTACACTAGAGAAAGCGACAAATCAAATATTTACTGAAATTCGTAATAAACAACGAGTTTCTTTAATAAAGTAAATAAAAATTTCTTAATTTAAAAAAAATGGAAGGAAAATATTTTAATATTATAAGAATATTTTTACTGGACGACTCACAGTATATAAAATTATTAATGCAAGTTTTATGGCATAAAAAAGAAGTTTAAGAGAAAAGTTCTAATGTGTGTATGAAAAAGTTGATTAATTATAGCTCTGTAAGAAACTTTCAAAAGAATTTTTTTAAATATCGGGGAATTATCTGATATTAAAGATGATAAGAATTTCCTTGAATGACTTTCAAATAAGAGTATTCAAGGTAATTTTTCAATATTTGTTTCCTTGTTTTTGTTTTGAAGCAAACGGGATCCGTGTCCAGTTTGACTTGACACAGATAAACGTTACGAATTATGACAGAGGTATATAAAGCTATAGCATATAACAATTATCATTTTAATATAATTATATAATTAATATATTAACAGTATATCTTCTCAATTATTCTAGCTTCTTCCCACTTAACTTTGACATCATGTTCATAGGCACGTCTTGATAGTGCCATTGTTAAATCGCTATGGCTAATATCCCACTTGTGTTAGTCTATCCTGTCCTTCAGGTTCCTCCACGTTGCTCCTATGTACATTTCTGTGGTGCCTTTATCCACATTCTCTATTGATATCCTACAGAAATTTTAAGAGCATCTGAAAGAAAGTGTGATGGGGATTGAGAAGTTGGAGAAGTATTAGATCAAATGGTTTTCTATAATTAGTGGGCGAGGCATGAATATCAGCACAAAAAAGAGGAGCAATTCCAAAATCCTTCAAGCATTCCAAAATCCGTTTAACGTTATTGTTTCTTTCCCAATAGATAAAATGTTGAATAGCCTGTTGTGGCATTAACAGTGATCCGCCAGAATATTCCAAATATTCCATATGGCGGCTTAACTACTTTTGTCTTTTAAAGAAAAGCTGGCTAATAAAAAATAATTGAATTATTATTTCTATTTGAAAATTTAAATAAAATCAATATTCCATTGATTTGAAAGATTCAATTAAAATTTTTAAATTATTTTTTGTATCTAAGCAGGTTTGAAAGAAGACTCATATAGGTGTAACTTTATTTATTCACATTTATAATATCATATAAAGAAACTAAAATTTTTTTAATTTTTATTTTACATGTAAATCTAGCAAAATACAAAACTGAAAAGAACGTATAAACCCCTATACTTTCCTCATGATCTTTAACATTTTTTAGGGCTTGGAAGACTGTTTGTCCCCTTTAATATGTCGGCCTTTTCTTTCTTCTTTTTAGGATCCTCTTGATGGTTTTGAGGTCTGCATGGTATCTGGGACCACCTGAAATTCTACAGTTTGTTGTTGATTTTAGAAAGAGGTGCCATGGCTATTTGTTTCTTGATGTGCTCCAATACTACACCTTTTAATCACGGTAATTTCTTTGATCTGTTTTTTTATCGTTGCTCACTATATCCATGCTTCTTTGCTATCTTCACAATCGTTTGTACTTCTTCGTCCATTAAGGTCTCTGTGCTACAGTGGGCTATATATGCTCTCAACGCTGCTTTTTTGTATGCCCACCTGTCATTGGACCATCTTCGAATTATTACTAGTGTTGCCTCTGGTTTTCTAAACACAGTTGTTTCTATGGTGCCATTTGAAATCCAGATCTGGACATCAAGAAAGTGGATGGTCCTCTTTTTGTTTTGTTTCAGGGATAGCTTCAGCCCATATGTGTCATCTGTAAATAGTTTAAATAGTTCTTCCGTGTGGTTTATATTTTTCCAGATTACGAAAATGTCGTCCATGTATCAGATGTAAAGGTGCACCTCCATTATCAAACTACTTACTTTAGTCTCTTCTAAGGAGCATATGACGAGCTCTGCAAGTTCTCCTGCAAGTGCACTAAAGGCAAGCACTAAAGGAACTTAAGACATGTTACATTAAGTTGATAAATGCAGAACACACATGGGAATTCTTAGAACAATGTAAGCTAAACAGTGTCCTACCAAGAACCTTTATGAACATAAGGCTACCCATTAAAAGCAAAAGAGTATTAGAGAACACTAAAAAAATTTGTTTAAAAGTAACGATAATGGACGCCAGAAGGAGGGTGTATAAAATGAGAAGCAAAAAAGCATGGATTGACTCAAAAATAGCGAAGTCAACTTTACAACATAAAGAATAAAATCTGAGCAGCATAGAGGAACAGATAAGGGCTATAAAAATGAAACTTAAGAAGAAATACATTAAAAAACTTAGTTGGCTAATAAGGGAGCAAGTGAAGAGAGGAACAAAAAGGAGTTTGAAATTAGATGATGTGGTGACATCATTGGGGACATAGCAATATCAGTGCAAATAGAGGAGATCCTAAAGAAAGGTCCATCATACACCTTTAGAAAGATAGGCAAAATACAGGACATGATCCCAAAATTTGAAAAACTGATAGAGGATCTAGACGAAACTATGAAAGAAAGGAAATGTTGGAGATACGTTGAAGAATTTAGGGCATACAAAAGCAGAAATGCAAGGAACATTAGTGCAATAAATAGAGAAAAGCATGCAGTGCAGGAGGCCCAAGAATGGATGAAGTCTAACTGCCTTACAATCACCAGGAAAGATAAGTCAAGGAAGATTGTTCTAATGAAGAAGGATGTTTATGAAGATTATCTTGAAGGATGCATAAAAGAATCCAAGGCTGAGCTACTGGACAAAGATCCAACAGCAACCCTGAACAGAAAATAGGCTAAAATCCTTATTAGATCAGACTTACCTGATTTCTTAAAAGTTGGAAAATACCAAACCCTGCCTGCCCAAAAATATTTGCTTATGCAAAGACGCATAAAATGCCAAGCACCTTCAAAACCAATCATGGAGAAATGTAGATCACCCCTATACCACCTAGAAAGATCAATGGAGAAAATGGATAAACAACAAACTTTCAGGGTACCACTATGGAATTAACTCTTTAGCCAACTTCCTCCAAAAGCTAAAGGAAATAAAACTAGAAGGGAACGAGACCTTTACGACATTTGTCTTTGAAAAACTTTACCCTTCATTAAATATTGCCCCTGTATCTTTATGCTTATATAGATTCCTAATGGCTAATTTACAAACAGAACAAGCAAGCCTGGCTTTATGCAGAGAACTTGCAGACCTCCTCTGCCACAATTCATTCTTTTGATTTAAAGGTAAGTATTATAGGCAGACGAAAGGAATACCATTGGAAGCCCTCTTGCAGGAGAACTTACAGAGCTCGTCATATGCTTCTTAGAAGAGACTAAAGTAAGTAGTTTGATAATAGAGGTATACTTTACGTCTGATATGTGGACGACATTTTCGTAATCTGGAGATATATAAACCACACGGAAGAGCTACTTAAACTATTTACAGATGAAGCATATGGGCTGAAGCTATCCCTGGAACAAAACGAAAAGAGAGCCATCTACTTTCTTGATGTTCAGATCCAGATTTCAAATAGCACCATAGAAACAACTGTGTATAGGAAATCGGAGGCAACACTAGTAATAATTCCAAGATGATCCAATGAAAGGTGGGCATACAAAAAAGCAGCATTGAGAGTATATATAACCACGGCTATTTCCCACTGTAGCACAGAGACCTTAATGGACGAAGAAGTACAAACGATTGTGAAGATAGCAAAGCATGGATATAGTGAGTAACGGTAAAAAAACAGATCAAAGAAATTACCGTGATTAAAAGGTGTAGTATTGGAGCACGTCAAGAAACAAATAGCCAGGGCACCTCTCTCCAAAACAAACAACAAACATAGAATTTCAGGTGGTTCCAAATACCATGCGGACCTCAAAAACCGTCAAGAGGATCCTAAAAAGAAGAAAGAAAAGGCCGACATATAAGAGGGGCAAACAGTCTTCCAAGCCCTAAAAGATATTAAAGATATCTATAGTCATGAAGAAATTACAGGGGTTTACAGGATAACAATAGAGAATGTGGATAAAGGCACCACAGAAGTGTACATAGGACAAATGCAGAGGAACCTGAAGACAGGATAGACGAACACAAGTGGGATATTAGCCATGTGGATTTAATAATGGTGCTATCAAGACGTGCCTATGAACATGACATCAAAGTTAAGTGGGGAGAAGCATTGACAGAGCTGAATACAGCAGAAAAACTACATATATACAGAAGAAGCCAACGAGAAGAAGTATTTAATGAAAAAGAAAAGGAGACAATTCCAAGTGCATGGAAATTTGCCCTAAGGAGATAGCACGTGTGTGATTAGCCTGAAACTTTAGGTGGAAGCACAGAACTCTAATAAATTGTTTTAATTTTGGTTTTATTAAATTTGGTTAAATGTATAGTTTATAAAATATGTTTTCAGTGTGCTTTTAATAGTAACTTTGTGCTTTTAATAGTTTAAAAAGAACGATATTGTAAATTTAAAAGGATTCTACAATAGAATCATAATGACCTATGTTTTTAGATTTTTAGAATGTCTTTTATTCTAAACTATTTAAAAAAGTTTGAATTGAGGATGGCTATATTGTAGCGGAAAACGTTACTCTGGAAGTAAAAAAAAAAATTTTAAGTAATAAATAATTTTTTGGACTGCTAGTTAGTGCTGTGATTAAGTGCTTGATTAGTTGGATACCTAAAAACAGCAGTATAGATTCTTATACTAAATTAGAAAAAATATATATAGAAAATGAGATTTCTGTATAATTAATTCATAATAATATTTATATTTATCAGCTATATAAAAAGCCAATTTTGATTATAAAAATTAAGCTTCATAAATTATGCTATGTTTCTATATATATCTTTAGTATAATAATAAAATTCAAATAGAATTACCTTTTTGTTATAATAGATAAAATATCACCAACTTTTAAATTTAAGTCTCCTGGTTCTTGAGCAATGAAATCTCCAATTGCTTCATAGATTGAAGACTATATAAATCATTTTTTAAATATTATACTAAAAAATTGTGATTTTGTTAAATAAATTACTATAAAATAAAAAAATATATACGTACATTATCGTTATCATCATCATCATCATCTGTACATTCTTCACCTTCTGAACTGAATGAAAAAATTTGTTATAATTGATATAATTAGAGATTTCATAAGACATATAGTGGGTCCTCATTTAATGTCACCTCACTATTGTGTTACTAGAAAAAACTAAATTAATAAAAAAATAAATTTTAAGGCAATGAAACAGAATAAACATAATAAACAGATAACAAGAAGGAAACTTATAATTATAAAAAACAAGACAACCATATTTTATATGAACCCTAACTCAAATATACAATATTGTTTATGAACAATATATTAATCAAATTATATAACACACAGAATATTCAACAGAATTAACTGGATGCAAATGCTTTAGCTTTCCATTTAGAGGATCTGGGATCAAACATAGAACTCACTCTTTGGAAAATTTATATGCTAGATCAATGGGGTTTTTGATTTAATTTAATGTCATGATTTTCAGGAACTTAACCTGGATGTTAAATGAGTACCCACTCTAGTATATTTATTCTGTAATTTCAATCATACATTTAAAAGATACATTTATAATATATTAGATTTATTTAATATTTAAAATTTTCTAATCTAAATATCATCATAATAAACAGTATACTTATATAAAAACTGACATCCTATTTCAGCACTAAATATATTCAAAACCAATGTATAACCCAACTCCAAATTTCAAGAATTAGAACAATATCATATTTATCAAAATAAATAATTTTTTTATAATTTTAAAAATTTACAAATTTAATAGTGATATTGGAGTAAATATGGGAATTTATACAAAATATTAGAACCATTGAAACATAATGACACAAAGATAAAATTGGACAGGGAGCAAGGTACAATCATGTCATGCCACATTCAATCACATTTTCCAATATCATTCCTTATCAGACCTTCCTTAGCAAATTTATTTTTGAATAAACAAGACATTGAATCATATAGCCTGATGTGTAACAAATAGTATTAATTTCATGCTTAATTTTTTAAACAAAATTTTTATTGTTTATTATCTTTTTTAAGATCTTCTAGTAAAATATAATCATAGTCAAAATATGTCTAAGGCAGATAAGTGATTTCTAAGTTGCAATAAAAGCATATGTTTAATAAAACAACTGGCCAGAATTTTCTATACAGGAGAAGTTTAACAATAGCAAGAGAGTTAGAAGACATCTTGAATAACAGAGTAATGAAGAAATCTTAAGCACTAAACAGAAATAAAACCTTTATTTCACTAAGGAACGTTTTCAACAATTCACAACTGGTCTACAACAGCTAATGTTGTGAATGGTCAAAAACGTTCCTTAGTGAAATAAAAGTTTTATTTCTGTTTAGTGCTTAAGATTTCTTCATTACTCTGATTAGTTGCAGAATGTCTACAGCTTTAGTATCTTGAATAACATTTTCATAGTAACAGGGCCCATTGTAGATGCGGACAATCTGGACATTTGTCCGGGGCGGCAAATCTAAAGGGCAGCATTTTGGTTGTAAATATGACAAAATATTTATAAGCTAAATACTTAATTAATTGAAATTTATATTTGTCGATTTTTTGCTTTTGTTAAAATTACCATTCAATTTGCATTTATTATTTTTGCCTAAAAGCTAAAAAAATATTTGCAATCTGTAATTCTGAAGAAAACAACCATAAAAGAGTGGCATGTTTAATTAAATAACAAAAAAGGCTCGATTGGCAATGCTGTCGGCGTGCCACGCAGGAGGACCCGGGTTCGCGTCCCTGGTCTGGTCCCGGATTTTTTCGGGATACTGTGCCCGGCCCGGTGATCCCCGTTCTTCACCATCCAGCCCCCCTCCACGGGGGCTGGTCTTACTTAACACATTTAAAAAATTACTTTTACTCTCCTACAACAAAAACATTTTCATTAATTTCTGTAAATTCATGTTCATTCTAGAAAGAGACAATACACACATAAAATGCAATCATTGAGAAATACTTTGCTAAAATTCATAAATGCATTTTGCTAGTTGGCTATGAGGGGGACGATATGGACTGTTTTCGATTTCGATTTGAAATAGAGTTAATTGGCGACCATTGAGTATTTTATGTTCCAAACGTTCAGTTCTTGGATAAAAAAATAAGTTTTTATTCTTCGATAGAGGAATGTGAAAGAGCAGAAAAAATTTTTATTCTTAATTTTTTTTTTAAGTATATGTTAAGGAATGATTGTTTTCTAACAGGTTGTAGTGGGTTAGATTACAAATTTTGTAGAGAGAGAAAAGATACACAAACTCCAAATGCAGAAAAATGTTCAGAAAGTGAAATTGATATTGTTAAAGAAAAAGAGTTCTCGTTTTAACAAAACAGTGATAAAGAAGATATAATTATCATATGAATGTTAAATTGAGTGGAGAGAGAAAAGATACACAAACTCCAAATGAAGAAAAATGTTCAGAAAGTGAAATTGATATTGTTAAAGAAAAAAAGTTCTCGTTTTAACAAAACAGTGATAAAGAAGATATAATTATCATATGAATGTTAAAATCGAAATTTATATTTGTCGATATTTTTCTTTTGCTAAAATTATCATTCAATTTACATTTCGTATTTTTGTCTGAAAGCTTAAAAATATTTGCAATCCGTAATTCTGAAGAAAACAACTATAAAAGCATAAAAGAGCAACCATAAAACAGATGTTTAATTAAATAACAAAAAAGTATAAAACAACATGCAGGGCATTGTGTGAACTTGTTTGAAACAGGAATGGGAGAGAATATCATGCATCGATTTGTTTATTGCCTCTAATTATAAAAGGGAAGCTTCGTTACAGAATAGCGTTACTCTTGCTAATACGTCGGTGATGATTGATTTTTATTTAAAATAAAAGATATACAGGGTGGTTCAAAAAGGTTATGCCAAAATTTATAGATTTGTAGGGGATAAAATTCTGAATAAAAAAGTCTAGTCGCGTTTTTTGATTTCAGGCACCATATAAAACAGGGATGCCCAAACCGCGGTCCGCCTCAATATGTGCTATTTTAACAAATCACACAATCAACGAAATATTATTTGTAGTTTTGAACAACGCATTTTCAAATAATGTTTTCCTGATGTGAAACTCTGTTTACATTGGTTCGATAATAATGTTTTTAAACAATAAGGAAAAATAAAAATCATATTTCTAATACAGTAATAAACATTTTTTATTAATTTTACCGTATTTATGTGTGTGAAATAAGTTATTTAAAATAATTGTACATATATACAAGGTGTATATACAAGGTGTAATAATTACATGTTACAAAGAAACATAATCAAAATTAAACAAAGAATTTTTAATAGGATGAGTGGGGTATTGCACTGATTTAACAATTTTTTTTTGTTAGATTCGACATTGGTAGTAAACCAAACGCAAAATTGATTCTAAATTTTCATTAGTTAAGCGGTATTGTTATATGTATTGTATATATAATTGTACATATATATACAATACATATAACAATACCGCTTAACTAATGAAAATTTAGAATCAATTTTGCGTTTGGTTTACTACCAATGTCGAATCTAACAAAAAAAAATTGTTAAATCAGTGCAATACCCCACTCATCCTATTAAAAATTCTTTGTTTAATTTTGATTATGTTTCTTTGTAACATGTAATTAATAAACATGATATGATATATAACTTTCGTGCTCTTTTGGTGACCCTCCTATAAGTTACAATGAATCCATGCGGCCCTTAATGTTAACAAGTCTGTGCATCGCTGATTTAAAAGATATAACTGGTAAAAATTTTGTAACATCATTTCCAGTTCAGTCAAAAACCATTTTTAAAATATGGTTATTTGTATTTTTAAAATCATCTATAAGTTTTAACTACTTAAAAACTAATCTAAAAAATTTAGAACACCGAGAACAGATTGTTTATTAAATTAGCGACTGATTATTTAAATGAAACTGTGACTGTTTTACCAATGCAGCATTCATTTTCGAACATTATCGTTTTCAAACTTTAAATTGCTATGTTCGAAAATGAATGCTACGTTGATAAAACCAAGGATTAGGTAAAATGGATACGAATCTTCGCCGATTTTTAAAACTCCGTTTCCTGCAACCACTAGATGTAGTTTTGTGATGATAACAGCGATTTCGAAGTCACAGGGTAGCATCCAGTTGGCAAGCCATAGATAAGGATATACAGATGGGAAGGCGTACCACGTGATTGGAAACTCTACGTCATAATTCCATATATTCACATTTATAGTATCATAAAAAGAATCTAAAAATTTTAATTTTTATTTTACCTGTAAATCTAGCAAACATACAAAAAATGAAGAGAACGTGAAATAAAATTTTTAAATTATTTTTTTAGTATCTATGCAGGTTTGAAAGAAGTCGCATATAGGTGTAACCTTATATATTCACATTTATAGTATCATAAAAAGAATCTAAAATTTTTTTAATTTTTATTTTACCTGTAAATCTAGCAAACATACAAAAAATGAAGAGAACGTGAATAAAATCGAATCAAGAATTTTTCTATGACAATATTTACTTATTCGATATTCAATCGTTTGCATAAGGTGCCAAGTTTTGTAAAGACCGGTTTCATATTTATTCAGCCTAAGTGTATATTTACGTGTTTTATTTATTTTAATTATCACTCAAGATTCCAGAACCAAGAACATAACTAACAATATCATTTTTTAAGATTTGATAATAAGTGAAGATAATTTCACCTTGTGGCATATTGCAGGCAATCATAAATTAAACTATACTGACTCATTTTAGCTGACAATAACTTCAAATGAAATGTTGCATAATGTGAATGAAGACAATGGTTTCACAAACTGGTGAAACAGAGAAGTTCTATTTATTACCTAATATTATTGTATATAGGAAATTAATTTATCAAAGTGAAAGAAATATTCAAAATATTATTTTAAGTACTGCATAGGTAATTAAGAAATGAATTTCCGAACTGGTTTTACTTTCCGAGAAAATAAACAATAAATTATTAAAAAAATTATGACGTAATCAAATCAGAAAGAGGTGTAATCTGTATAAAGAATAATGGTATGAATAATTCATATAATTATTGATATAACTGAACAGAAAATAATTGTAAAAATTCTATAGAAATTACATTTATCGAAAACTGTTTGAAAGTTAGATAAATCGCAACATAATTGAATGTTTTCGACAAAATTTTAGAATAAATGAAAGGGAAAACATTTTAATTAATTCAAAGTTAGAAAAGTATTTAGCTAGAAGCAATTCGAAGTGCTTGTCTACATAAATCAATAAAACTAGAAAAAAAGGATAATGTCAACTGACGTTGCGTGTAAGTACTTTTTCCACACTTTTTTAATATCTTAGAATGCTTCGTATTCAACAAAATATTAATAAAAAGGAATAAGAAAATTAATTATAGTTAATTAATTAATTTTGAAAATTTTCTTCGTCCAATGTATAGCTGATATTACAGTACATGATGCAGAGCCAATTGGGAACTCATCATAGATAGTCAAGTAGAGTGCATGCAATATAAATTAAACTGTACTGTATTCTGTTTAGCTGATTATCATTTCAAATGAGACCAAATTTGAACAAAGTTTAAATCTCTGGAAGTTATTATTCCGTGAGATATTTAAACTTGGTCAGTTGGTCAACCTTGGTCAATAGTTATTAAGTTGATAATGCCGACGATCGCATATAGCGATGGTTTTGTAGATAAGGGATATTGCTCGGAGCATTCGGAGGTGCACGCTTCCTTATAGCCTTCAGCCGTCCTTATAAATACTTGAGACCACATTTTTACTCGTGTTTAGAAAATATATCGTTTTTAAAAAATATTTTATAAAATATTGATATTGATAAATTTTATTCGCTTTCTCTCACAATCACTCGAACTTTCGAAAGTGATGAAAAAATTCGTATTCGTTGGAAAAAATCTTTATATTATAATGCTGTTTTATTAAAATGACAAATAAAAAAATGTTGTTATAGTTTTTGTTTCGTTGCCTGATTTCTGTTTATTTTCTTTTATTACAATAAGCAGAAATTATCTGCAATGTATGAAAGCGTGTATATTAACATAAATATCTTCAGGCAATCTTGTTTTAATACTTGTAAGAAATTCGTAAAAATCAGTAATAAAATAAATGCAATAGAGTTTAGAATCATTTTATTAAAGATTTATATGAAATCATATATATATAAATAAGTTCGTGAGATATATTTCTATAAAATTGGTTGTTTAATAAATATACGAGGAAAAATGTAAGGTCGTACGTTTATTAAAACAGCCTTCAAGGATGTACGGCGCCATAGGCAACATTAATTGATGGCTCCTCCCATATGAGAATTTTTAATTCTTAGAATGAAAAAATGTAATTATTTATAATAATAGCTACAAAAATGTAAATAAAACTGCATTTAATATAACAGAAAAATTTTCAATGCAAAAGTTCTTAATACAACTAACAAAAAAAAAAGAAAATGAATAAAAACTCACAAATAATTCCGACAACATTACGAATTTATTTAAGTAAAAATTTTCGATTCTTTATAAGAGCAATTTTTGCATTCTTCTTTTCCAAACCTAATTTCTCTAATAAACAGCCGTTCAATTAATAATGTCGAAAATATGCTCAAACTTTTATGAGTCAGAATTTTTCTTAAGTAATTTTAATCTTAAAGGAATCCTCTAAGATATGGTCTAACAGCAATATTTATCATACAGTAATGCATATGTTATTACGTAGATAATCATCAAAAAATATGCTCTGATGCAAAAACAGTTCGACGCAGGATTGTCATAGGTTTACTGTAAGCATATAAAGCTTAAAATAAACCTATGACTAACTTGCTTCTATTTTTGATATGCTTTACAAATGCGGTTTTTTTTAAGCAGCTATGTTATTAGTATTATAACAATTGCTTTTGTTTCTTTGAAGCAATTTAACATCTCTAGCAGGGAGTGTTACTTAAATAATAGCCACGGTTTGATTTAGTGACCGACAAGAACTAGTGTTGTTATAAATAGAATAAGCAACCATGTTTTAGAAAATTTAATATTTTTTCTTATCTGAAACAGTATCCGATGGTGCATAAAAATAAATTAAATTGTTTGAAAGAACCAAAAGAAATTTTACAAAAGAACATTATTTGTACAGAATAGACAAAATTGAATACGGATGATATCAAAAGTTTACTGTCATAAGTTTTTATATTTTTATTTGTACATAAAATCAGAGAACAAATTTTTAAGTTGAATGGTAGGGGTCTTAAAACTGTGACATCAATTTTAGGCGATGATGGTTGGTATAACAAATAATGTGGAGAGAGAGGATCAAAAAATGTTGGAAATAAAGTAACATAGTTTATGGATGCTCTTGAAGTACTATGATAACTGAAAATTATTTCTTATCTAATAACTTAAAGTTTACGCACTATATAAAATAACCGATATTTACAATAATTAATAATCTAGTTATTTTATTTATTTGAAAATATAATAATATAATAAATATATACAGTCGGACCTCGTTAATACGCGGTTTTACCATAGTACCTTGATAAGCAATCGCTTGTGATATCAGTCCTTGATATCTTCATCATTAAATCTCGCTCAATTTATATTAATACTATAACTCACGGTTTAATAACCATGGACCACGACTACCGCCTGTTAACGGGGTCAGACTCTAATTATAATAATTACGTTTCAAAATTTTTATGCATTTTCTATAATATTAAAACAGTTATGATATAAGGGAAGGTGAGGAAAAACGAATACCTTAACTTTGAATTCACATATTTTTTTAATTTGAACAAAAAATTTTCAAAATTGTGTTACTAGAATTAAATAGTTGTTAACCTGTCAGGAACTAGGGATTTTTATGTCAAAAGTGTGTTTGTTCCTTAGATAGGGATTTTTTTTTTTAAAGTGCAAATATCTGATTTTGCCCCATGGATGAGGTAAAACTGGGTATCCATTTCAATACATGTAACAGCCCATATTTTCAAAATTTTTATTTACAAAAATTAAAAGAGCACTGTGTATCTTATTTTAGCAACAAAAGTAACATATAAATGTGTTATCCTCTTTTTCTGTATTTGAACAAGGCTCATGGGCCGTCCTTGACACGTTCAATATTGGATCTATCTCAGCCGGATGACCGCATAGTCAGGGCCGCCGTTACGCACAGGCCGAGCAGGCCCCTGCCTGTAGCGCCAAATTGACAATGGCGGCAAATGATGATTTTCATTTCATTTACGGCGTCTAGAGCAATCAATATCAAATGATGATTTTCTTTTCATTTACGGCGTCTAGAGCAATCAATAAAAATAAAATGACATATGAAGAAGAGGCGCTTTTTGAGTAAGACAAACAATTCTTCTTAACGTCTTATACTTTATTTCAAGTAAGAAAATAGCAGATGGCGCTTGAGAGCCGATCGTTTTTACATGCATTAAACATATAATTTAAATTCATGAAAACAAAAATTGTCAATACTATATATTTTTATCTGCAAAAATTTACAATAACAGAATATTAAAAATTACAAAGTCGAAATCAAAAACATGGTTTAATATAATTTAATTTTATAAATTTTATTTCAAAGATTTAAATCCAAAAGCTAACTAAGAACGGCCATGCACCACAAATTACAAAGTCGAAATCAAAAACATGGTTTAATATAATTTAATTTTATAAATTTTATTTCATAACTGACAAGCTGACAGGTGATATTTTTTTTGCAGATGACAGAATTTATAATCGTATCTAATCCAACGCTATTTTCTTACGTGAAATGAAGTATAGTAAGGGCGCCAAGAAAAATCGCCTGTAGCGCCGAAATGTCTAGCGGCGGCCCTGCGGGTGGTAAAGTTTTGGCATACCACCCTGGAGGATCCCGATCCCACACCTCCAGCTTATCAAGAGGGGTCCGAGCCCGATCCGTTGAACCACATCCTTCAGCGATCCGGTTGATCCCATCATGGGTGTTGGCCAGCCTGTGATGGGCTCTATAAGTGGCTGCCAACGATCCGGTTGATCCCATCATGGGTGTTGGCCAGCCTGTGATGGACTCTATAAGTGGCTGTCACCTGATACAGTATATCCCTCGCTCGATATGGCGGCTTAACTTACCTAACCAACCAACCAACCAACCTGGATCTATCCTTCCTTTGATTTGGAATGTGCATTTAGTTAGTTAAAATATATGCAGAACTCAGTGTTTTCTTGCTCTTCTGAAGACATTCTGAATTTTCAATGTTGTTTTCACTTTTCTTAAACTTTATTTCCTTCATATCTCTTTGATTTGCTTTTATGCATTCTCATTTTATATCACTTACTTTTGCATGGTTTTAAATAGTTTTCATTTAGAAGTTTTCTTATTCATATTTTCTTGGTATTTTTCTATTAGTACTATCAGGTTTTACCCACCACAACATGTTTTAATGAAAATGATATATCTGTATTCAATGATGTAGTAAAATATTGATTAATGTATTAAAATATTTCTTAAAAGTTCATGAATACAGAGGTATATTTATTGATAATTGTGAAGGATCCTGCAGCTTATATAGACTAGTGTCTTGGGTCTTATCATTCGACAATTCCATTTTTGACACAAGTTGTGGATCCATCGGGACGAACTGTAAAGTCGTTTAGGCCTAACGCGATTGTAAGTGGCGATAACGCGTAAGTTCGAATGGGAGATCGAAATCACCTGACACAGTGATCGACAGGGACAACAGTTTAATCAAATCTACTGAATATCTTTTATTGAGAAAGATTCTTATTACAATATCATATCTGGAGGATAGATGCCTTTTTGTTTATCTATCAATGATGATCTGTAAAACTGGAAACGGTGATCCCTTTATGGATTTCTTTATCGTTTTCACAGTCTTTAGTTCAGTATATCGTCTTGAGCCTATTAACACAACTATCAACACCAAAAATCTCAGAGTGTTTCAATATTTCCTTTTTTCCAAAATGAAGCTTCTGCCGATGATTAAGATCTCCACAACATACGATACTCTTCGACCACACTGATGAAATTCTTCAGACCGACTGCCCATCTGATCCTTTTTCTGTCCTCTTTTTAAAACATCGCCTATCTATTGTATTTCTATTATTTTAAACAAGAGATGATCAGATAATTCTATTGTTTTTATAGATAGAGATTCAATTACATTATTACTTATTGTTGTATTTGTTTATCGAACAGTAGTTCAATTATGCCATTGCTTAATGCTATATGATATTTTATTCTCTCCCTTTTCCAGACATTTCTAAATTGTTTATAAAAATTTAGTTTTAACACTATAATAATTATTTTTATTAAGGCTTACTTAATGATTCTTCATGCATATTGCACTACAGAGTGGGTGGTGTATGTTAATCACAAAATTGAAATATTTCAGCACAAAAATTTAAACAATTTAAACAAAGCAACTAGCGTGCACCATTGTCTCCAATTCAGTTCCTATTGGCATAATGGTGGTTAAGAGGTAGTTTGTGAATTCGCTGCTAGAATGCAGCGGACATCACGGAGATACGACTTCCCCTACTATTTTGCATTTAATAAATGGCTTTTTTCCATGAATTATTCTGTAGAAATAGATTTAAAGAGATTTAAAATAACACCTTACGTTTTGGGTTTTGAAGGGGTAACAACTGACAAGCAAGGATATATTTAAAGAACATTGGAATAATAATGGATAAGTTTGTAAATATATCCGTCACATTTTTTAATATTTAAGTAATTTTATAATTATGTGAATAAATCAAACTGTTCACAAATTCTGTTTTGAAATCTAACTGATTCCAAAAGAAAATTTGTTATCACCTTGAATACTCTTATATAGAAATTACTAAAGAAATTGTTAATTACTTATAATAATCATTAAACATACAGTGAATATTCAAGTATAAACATCATTACAGCATTAAAAAATTTTATTTGCATTTTTTCATAGTAAAACATTTTTTTCTTTAATTTATTTCGGCATCTATGAAATATAAAATTAAGTAATTTAAATAATATTGGCACAATCTTTGAACTGATAATTAGATATGTGTAGAATTAATTCTGTTGCCGAATCTGCCTACCATTTGGCATAGAAAACTTCAGATCTGTCAAACGGTTTCCATATCATAGACTGAATCAATCAGAAGTCTAAAGAATGAGGTTTTCATCACTATCTGAAATCCCTTCTGATAAAAACTGTATGCCTGAGATAAGAAATTTAACCCCGACTGAAATATTAATTAAACTGTAATATTGTAATTTGTCTAGTAGTAATATATCTAAAACTTTCAAAAATGATTCCTTATCATTAAAAAATTCGAATATATGCCATTGCAAATTTTCATTGGATACATGCGAAAAGTTTATCTAAGATTTTAAAATTTGCTATAACTAAAATAAAAATAAAATAGAAATAATCATTTTATAACTATTGCATATATAATTAATATATATAATTTTGTATATTATTAAATGGATAAGTCGGCCAAATTATATCATATCTATAGATAATTAGTCGCATACCTCTTTGGCAATCGGAATCAATTCCGGCAATATCTCCAAATTTTCAGAAGGGACCAGTCCATTGAACACTCTACTTTAATCTTCTGGCTGACGTCGTTATAAGTTCGCAGTTTGGCCACATGTAGAATTCTGAAAATTACCTCTGCCAAAATAAAAATATAACACACTAATTTTATATGAACAAAAATCAAATATAAATTTAATTTATATTTTACAGGCATGAAGATAATTCAGCTGCAAATAGATAAACTTTATCGTTATTTAGGAAGATCCATATCAAGATATCCATTATATTTTTTATTCATACCAATACTTCTCACTTTTCTCTTATCACTGGGAATTTTACAAATTTCATACCAAAGAAACACGGAGTTTCTATTTAGTCCTACAAACGGAAGGGCTTTAAAAGAGCGTGAATTGGCACTGAAATATTTTTCCTTAAATTTGTCAACTGAATATGATCCAAGTAGAATAATTGATGCCGGTATGGGAGTTACTCTCATCCTCAAACCAGTAGATGGAAAATGTATTTTGCGAGAGCATATTTATCAAGAGATTCGCCTGTTAGATAAAGCAATTCGAAATTTGACTATAAGATGGAAAGATAAAGAATTAAATTACAGTAAAATATGTGCTACTAATTACGGAAAATGTTTCGAAAATGTTGGCATTTTCGATAACAAAACTATTAAAGATTTTCAAAATGGCATTTTTTCCATGAAATATCCAGTAGAAATAGATTTAAAGAGATTTAAGATAACTCCTTATGTTTTGGGTTTTGGAGGAGTTACGACTGACAAGCAAGGATATATTAAAGAAGCACTAGCGTTCAGATTAGTATATATAACAAGTTCCGGAAGTAAAAGCAAACTGGAAATATCTAATCAATGGATATCCGAAATAAACCAAAGAATTCAAAATATGCAATTTCGATATATTGATGTTGTCATGATTTCATTTGAAATTGAAGAAAATTTGAAACAATTCACTGAAAATATAATCTCTTTTGGTAGCCTATCTATTTTTTCAATACTACTGTTTTGCATGTTGGCCTATATGACGACTGACTGGATTCGAAGCAAGCCATGGCTTGGCCTATCTGCATTTGTTTCTCCAGTTTTAGCCATCATTTCTAGTTTTGGAATGATGATGCTTTGTGGAGTGGAGTTCATCGATGTGAATTGTGCCTTGCCATTTTTAATGATAGGTAAGTTTATAAATATTGTAGTTTTCTTAGGAATAAGTGATTCAAATTTTATTAGTATATTTTATATAGTGATAAGTTCTTTTTTTTATTTAATATGAAAATTAATACATGATTTAAAATTGGAATTATAAATGACTATTCAGAACATCAATTGACATGTACTCGTTCATATAATTTTAGATGATTAAAATTCAGGCTAGTTGTAATAAAAGTATTAAATTTAATATCTAAAAAAGTATTATATAATAAAATTCGTAGGAATTATTACTGGTAGGATTTCTGTTTACGATATGACAATAATGAAGAAAACCAGAAAATGTTATAAAATTTATGACGACTTCAACATCCTACTTTTGCTATTTAAAGCAACAATTAACATTTTAATTTCACTGGATATAAAAAGATTTTTCTTAACAAAATAAGTGAAATATCACTTATTTTACATGTTTCGTATATCTTTTGCGTATTATCAATATTTCGCGCACTATGCACTCATGTGTCCAGAAATTCGATTTTTTAATATAAGGAATATATTCATAATGAATTTCTTTGCACTAACTTCTAGTTTGGCTGAGATTAATGGACCGTCAAGATCGCTATATCCGTTTGTAAATAAATTTTCATAATTAGATGAAAATGGATAAGTTATATATATTATTTTAATTTATAATTTAAAATTTGAAAAAATGTCCGAGATTTTCAGTTCGTATTTTAATCAGTGGCCTATTAGCAAATATTTTGAAATTAAAATCACATCAGTCTGACAATATTGCATACGTTGTAGTAATAATTTTCCATATTAATGAGGAAAATTCAAAAATGTTATTCGAGAATACGATAAAAATATTTCAACAGTAGATTGGAATTTAAGGCGCACGGCAGTGCGCCGGGCCAAGTTCGCACGGCGTACACCGTGTGTATATTTACACAAAACAACTAAAGCAATATTTGTCATCTCCATAACTACGCTTCTGATTAAGCCAGTAAAACGAAAATTGTACATGTTGTCAAGTTTTATTCCCTCACGACCCTATAAAAATTTCAAGCTGTAATATCAAAGTGTCTAGGAATGAGAGACCCCAGAATATCGCAAATTTTGGGCACTGACCCACTCCTCAAAATTATATAGTGCTTCCCCTAGACGTAAAGACTTGAAATTTAGCACAAGTATAGATCTTCGGATACAAGTGAAGAAAAATTCTGAAAATGCCTATTTTCAATTACAGTGATACCTCGGTTCACGAACACAATCCGTTGCTTGACCCTGTTCGTGATCCGAAAAGTTCGTAATCCGAATCAATTTTTCCCATTGCAATTAATGTAAACCCAAATAATACGTTTTTTGATGTAGAAAAAATTTTTAACATGTTATGGCTTTATGTGTGGAAATAATACAGAAAGGAAATAAATATAACTGTAATATTAGAAGAAAGCATATTTAACACCAACTTCACTAATACTTTTAATTTTTTAGGAGCCATAATAAGGGATAAATTTAATTAAATAAATAAAGAAAAAAACTAAAATATCAACACTGGTTGGACGTTCACTGTACCCATATGAGCTGGGCGAACTGGATTGCTGCTGGGGGCGAGGACTGCAAGGTTTTGGCGCCGCGAGTCACGTGCGCTCCATGCACTCCGTGTGTGCGCCGCGAGGTCACGTGCGCTCCATGCACTCCGTGCGCGTGTGTTCGTGTTGAAGCATCGTTCGTAACGCGAAGCAAAATTTGTTCGCAAATGGTGTTACGAGTCACGTGCGCTCCATGCACTCCGTGCATGTGTGTTCGTGAACCGCGAGTCACGTGCGCTCTATGCACTCCGTGCGTGTGTGTTCGTGAACCGAGCAAGTTTGCGCTCCATACACTCCGTGCGTGTGTGTTCGTGAACCGAAGCATCGTTCGCAAAGCGAAGCAAAATTTGTTCGCAAATGGTGTTCGTAGACTGATTTGTTGTGAACCGAGACGATCCGAGGTACCACTGTATTTTTGTGACTTATTTACTTCACTTGAAGAGATCGAGCGCGTCGAGTCGCGTCGCATCTTGCAGTGGGGCGTCGCATAGTATACAGGAGTGGATTTAGGCATGATCTTTATGGCTGCAGCCCAGAGCCCCGTTCAATCAAAGTGACCCCTTCGCAGTCAAAAAATAAAAATAAAAAACAATTTAAATTAAAAATTACGAAATAATAAATTATGCAAAATTTTTCTTTTCTAGATAAAGTTTAAATCGTTGGTTTGCAACACTATCAGATTTGAATAAAAAATCAAATATCAATGTTTTAAATGACAATAAGTAGTAAATACGGCTCTGCCTATAGTCGGTAAAATTAATATATAATTTGTCATTTGTCAATTATGCAAATAATCTGGGAATGTTGGAATGGGAGTGCAAATCTAGCGCCTCTAAAGCGTGTTAGTTTAGCGTAGGTTAATTTTACTGTTAGGTTAATTTGGATAATTTAGTTTAACTGTTAGGTTAATTTGGCTAATTTAGTTGGCCCAAAACCGTGTTAAACCAAGGTCCGCAAAGTCAACAGTCCGCCTCTGCGTATATAGCAATAATGCTCCCTACATCATAGATTCAAAAAACTCTATTAGTCCTCTTTTTTTAGAATAAATAAAACACCTAGTTTAGTCCATTTCATTCGCAAATCTTCTCCAACGTCCGATAATAATCCTCTTAAAATCAGCTGCTGGAATATTAATGGTATTAAAATGAAAATTGACTCTACTGAATTTAAAGACTTTGTTTGGCAAAATCATATTCTTGGACTCACTGAAACGTGGTACACCGGTCCTCTCAATAATTTTAAAGTTTTCAACACTTTCACCCTCGCAGAAGTGCCAGCTCAGAAACAACATAAGTGTGGCCGACCTAAGGGTGGCTTATGTCTTCTGATTGACTTCAGTTTGGGAAATATACAACAACTTTATGCATCTGAATATATGCTAGCATGCATTTTACATTCTAATATCAATAATCATATTTTTCCTATATTGATCATACTGTTATATATCCCCCCTTATCCCTATTTGGATGATCAGATCAAAGATCTTTCAAATACGCTTATAACCTTTAACATCCCAAGTTATTATTCTGGGTGATCTAAATGCAAGATTTGGATCACTTATGGATTCCCATTACTTTGGTCCAAATCAACATATGCAAAATACTAGATCCAGCAAAGATACAATTTCTAATAAAAGAGGCCACTATCTACTTGACCTACTCTCTACGCTCTCATTATATCTTTTAAATGGAAGATTCAGAGGAGATACTCCAGCGGAATTCACCTACTGTGCCAAACAAGGAGAATCTGTCAATGACATTATTATTCTTTCGTCTGAACTAGTTGACATATGTGAATTCTTTAAAGTTGAAAATCTTTTAGGTTCAGATCATTTTCCAATTTCTCTTCAAATTAACAAGCTCCTCATTTCTCCACAACTTCATAATAATTTGACACGACATTTGCATTATAAAAAAT
>AYEL01086047.1:0-13470 GCA_000484575.1 Olivierus martensii
TTTTGTAGACCTTAAATCGGCTTTTAATTCAATCTCTATCACATCTTTAATGATGAAACTCCAATTTTTGGGTTTGAGTACGAAATTTATCAAGATTACTTATGCTCTTTTTGCCACTTTTAAAGCCCACGTTCGACAAAATAACACTATTTCTAATGAGTTTACTATTAATAAAGGTCTGCCTCAAGGAGATCCTTTAAGCCCTTACTTATTCATTCTGTTTATAAATGACCTTTTCTCCCAGATAAACCAAAGTTTTGATGGGATTAGAATAGGAAACGACCATTTCCACATGATATGCTATGCTGACGATATTCTTATACTAGCCCCAAACCGAATAGAATTGCAAAGGAAACTACGTGTGCTACAAAATTACTGTCAGGAAAACGGACTATCAATCAATAATTCTAAATCTAAAATATTGATCTTTTCTCGTAAACATAAACGCATTAAACAGGCTTCATTCTTTATGAAGCATGAAAAACTTGAAGTTGTTTCCGAAATAGATTATCTGGGGTTTCGTCTTACTTCTTCCTTTAACTTCCAAGCCCATTTAAAAGCTTTCTATTAATAATATCATCAATGACCTTCAATTCGCGTTTATTTCTGGGAAAAGTCCTACGGATGCATTACTACTACTTCAATCCTTAATATACAGTTTTCCAGCGATCAAGATCTATATACCTGTTTTATAGACCTTAAATCGGCTTTTAATTCAATCTCTATCACATCTTTAATGATGAAACACCAATATTTGGGTTTGAGTACGAAATTTATCAAGATTACTTATGCTCTTTTTGCCACTTTTAAAGCCCACGTTCGACAAAATAACACTATTTCTAATGAGTTTATTATTAATAAAGGTCTGCCTCAAGGAGATCCTTTAAGCCCTTACTTATTCATTCTGTTTATAAATGACCTTTTCTCCCAGATAAACCAAAGTTTTGATGGGATTAGAATAGGAAACGACCATTTCCACATGATATGTTATGCTGACGATATTCTTATACTAGCCCCAAACCGAATAGAATTGCAAAGGAAACTACGTGTGCTACAAAATTACTGTCAGGAAAACGGACTATCAATCAATAATTCTAAATCTAAAATATTGATCTTTTCTCGTAAACATAAACGCATTAAACAGGCTTCATTCTTTATGGAGCATGAAAAACTTGAAGTTGTTACCGAAATAGATTATCTGGGGTTTCGTCTTACTTCTTCCTTTAACTTCCAAGCCCATTTAAAAATGAAGTTCAGTCACTGTTCCATAATGATCAACAATCTTATCCTTACCCTTGCTAAAATGAAAAATAGAAATATCAAAGTAGCTTTCAAAATTTTCAATTCCACAGTTCTCAATTCCTTCCTATATGGTTGTCCTATTTGGATTCCAAATCACTTCTATGAAATTGACAAACTCCAATGCCTATTCATACGCAAATTATTTAAACTTGACCGCTCCGTCCCGGACTATGCGACTCGTTTAGAAATCGGAAGAACACACCTGTACCCTATTTTACTCAAACATCTCCTCAATTATTTTAAAAAAATCTTTAACAACCCTAATTCTCTCTCATATAAATGTCTTTCTTTCTTTCAGCACTCGGCCTTTAAAAATAAAATCAAACAACTTAACTGGTTTTGTTCAATAAATAATATTTTTACCTCGTTTGGATTATCTATATTTTCTCAAATGGACTCCAACCCAAACTGGAAAGTTATCCAGAATCAACTGATTAATAATGCTATTTCTCATTCAATAACTGAAGATATGAAAAATCTACAAAATTCTTCATTTCATAATTGGTATAAGCTCATTCTGGACCCGAATCAAACCCAATATTACATTCATAGTAATCTCAATTTTAACTTAAAAGAAATTTTGATGCAAATCCGTCTTAATAAATTTCATCTCCGATTTTCAGACAAAATTATCGTACTATATCCTCCAAAAAATTGTCCGTTTTGTAATCATGATATAATCGACATAAGCCATTTATTTCAAACCTGCTCCACCCTCGAACCTCTTAGAAATAAATATGATATAGAAAAAATTTCACAGCTCCCTCCCAATAAAATTCATCTTGCCTTCCAAGACTTGGCAATAAACAGTGTTTTTAACATATTTAACTTCATTAGAGACGTGTTTGACTTGTTATAAATTCAACTTTATTACCTATAATTATTTAGTTTTATGTAATTTCTCTTTATGTATCATTATATATTTATCTACTATGTAATCTTTGTACCTCCTAATCTACAGGGGATCCTCCCTAATTGTTTAATAAACATTATTATTATTATTATTATTATTATTATTTAATGAATATATTTTTGAATGAATATAAATTGACGAATATAATGAATATATCGGTTATAACGAAATATTCTCATAATTCCTGCCGAAGATATACTTTACCACCTACATTAAAACACTATTAATAGGAACGTATAATTCATAAACATCAGTTAAAAGGAAAAAATGGCGTCGCGCGAAGAATTATTTACCTAACTTAGATTATTATTTATTTAGTGTGTTTGTTTAATATAATAATTTAAAAGAAAGTACTGATATCGCACCAAAATGTGAAAAAATGGGCCAAGTTCTATTCTACCAGTTTGTTTGGCCACAAAAAGAGTAGAGATCTAAAACAGGTGCCAAGTTCCATTCCACCGTCGTAAAATAATGTGGAGAACCGCGATTGTACATCGTGTATCGCGCATTTTACTTGTGATGAACTATTAATTTTATGAATGGATAAATTGAAAAGAAAAAAAAAGAAATGTGTAATTTAGATGGATGGAGTTTCTCGCTTGCTGCGGAAACTTCTCCTAATAAACAACACAAAAAAGAGTTAGATTATATATAATTATAAATAAGAGAAATAGTTGTGTAAAAAAATATAAACATCCTGAGAAACGTGTTAAATTAACCAGGATAAGCAATCGATTAACGTGTCTCGTTTAACCGCGGAATTTTATATACATGATGAAAAAACGAGATATCATGGCGACGATGCAAGATTAAATTGCATGCAGGTGTCGCCAGACAGCTTCAGCAACATAAGGGTGTAGCACGAGAATGACGTAGAGCACTGGAATGACGAAATCATGATATCATTTCGAGTCGTCGCTAGAGAGTTCCTCACGTCCAAACGTGAGTTAAGAAAGGTTTTGTATTGACGGCATTCATTCGCGTTCTACACGTCGAAAATGGCAAATTCGACGCTTAGAACGGAAGGTTCACGTTGGTGAATACCTATGTTTATAGTGACTAAACAACTAAATATAATGCCATAACTTTTTAGTATGCATATTCCTTAGACTTTGTATATATCATATAATAATTAAATTTTGTGTTAAAAACGTTAAAAGTCATAAGTCGAAAGACCTATTTATATACCATACTTTTAGGCGTGATTTCTGAATACCTCACACTGAGTGGAAAAGCTTTGTTTCATTTTTATTTAATCTAAATATTTTTTCTTGTTACTATCGAAGTGATTTTGATAAAACATAGAAAGCAAATTAACCAGCTACGGACCCAGATGTGCGTGCTCTGTTCAAGCTTATTAAATGAACATGATATCATATATATGTGACGCGATCTGGAGAACTTAAGAAGTAACGACTCGCTGAAACAGATTTCTTCTACAAACACACGCGTGGAACGTGAACTCAATGACGTCATTCTTCTTCGCGTTTACGTTCGCGTCAAAGCCTTGCTGAAGCTGTCTATTGTAAGCGAAATGATAAACTTAATGATAAAAGAAATTAGAAGATAAGTGGGAGAAAAGAGGGGACGGAGAATCTGAGAGAAGGTGCCGTCAAGCCAAGGTATCGTGCGCCGAAAGCAGTCTGAGAAAGTTCCGAAGGATAAAGGTGTAATGCGTCTTACGAAGTCGATCCTGGGAATTAA
Source organism: Olivierus martensii (assembly GCA_000484575.1). NCBI lineage: Eukaryota > Metazoa > Arthropoda > Arachnida > Scorpiones > Buthidae > Olivierus > Olivierus martensii. The sequence continues at coordinate 3,920 of AYEL01086047.1, forward strand.
ATTTAGTCTGTCAAGCAACTTAGTGTGATCCCGAAATTGCAATCATCTTCAAAATCAGCACTTTAAAACAAAGAAGAAAGAGAATAGTTGAAACTTCTGTGACAATAGGCCAGTGATTCTCAACCACTGATATATTGGCAACAATCTTTGATTATTAAATGTAGTATATTTAGTAGTCGGCTAGATAACTACTTCGAATCACTGGTATTTGTTGTATTTAATTTAAGAATATTGTATTTCCATACAATCTTATAGAGACAGAGAAAAAAATTACTCAAATATAAATGATAGGAAAATAAAATCTATTATTATTTTAAAAAGGACCGAATTTATAAATTAGACAAGTTTTAATTTATGATCTTTTATTAGTAAGAACCTCACACTTTACAAAAATATTAAACGCATTTAACGGGATCTTATATATTTACCTGCTTTAAGATCACAATAGGTATAAATCTATCTGTACTTTCAACACTTGAAACGAATAATGAGAGAGAAATACATGAAAAGAACAATGCGATATTTAGACTCTCGAGTTTTCAAAATTTGTCACTATACACCAGGTGACATAATTATGACGTATGTACAAATCTAGGTGTATTCATAATAATTTTTAAATGGCCATTTAAAAACTATTATGTATTTTTATAATGTTGCATTTCATATTTCACGATGACTTATTTGAATAAATTTGCGTATAGATTACACAGAATTATAAAGTTAATTGTACAATTAGGAATGTTTGGTTTTGAAATTTGTATTTAAAGAAAAATTAAAACACATTTGCCTATTAGTGATGACCATAATTAGAACTTCATTATTGAAATTCCCAAGTTGTTAATTTCTTTTTGTTATAAAGATAAACAAACTGTGGGTAATATTTATAAATTTATTGTCTAAATATATATTTATTTATTTTTGAGTTAGTCTGAAAACTGTATAGAAAATACTTAACGGTACTTTGTAACATAAGACTTCATCATCTCTACTGTATATACAGTAAATTTCACTCCAGAACAGTTGCTAAATCACTGCACCATCTCCAGACTTCATAGTTTTAGAGGAGTCATAATTTAATTTTTATATTAATAGTTCGTTCCTTTTTGTCTCTTATAGCATTCGTAAGATTAAAGATTTGTCGTATTATACTGTATTTTTGTAAAATTCAGGTGTTCAGTTGTAAAATTCAGAATATGACAGCAAAACTCTTCTATATTTAATAGCTGTTAAGGATGCTAAAAATTTCTATTTGCTATTGAATTGCTTCTTATAAACATACAATAGTGAGCCAGCATGATGATACCAAACAGTTGTTTACGGATTAAATGGATAAATAGAATAATATATATTTATGTTTAGTCAATGCCTGATGTCTACCAATTGGCGAAATGGCTGGCCAAAGCCAGAAATATACGAGAATTTACGACTATTTCGTGCTTTGGCTGGCCAATTCGTGATGCGCACGACAATCAATATCCAATTCGAGAATTGTCCAAGAAAAAGTGTCGAAAACTAAAAATTTTGCGTAGCTAAGTAGCTGAGTGCATTCTTGCGAATTTTGGCTTATTCAGTAGTGACATTGGATTGTTTGTCACGAAACATGTTGATCTTGCAAATATTAGTAGGTTGGTTAGTTTTATAAGATAAACTTACCCACCCAATAATATTTGCAAGATCAACATGTGTTGTAAGAGACAATCCAATCTACTGAATAAGCCAAGATTATAAAACTTACCCACCCACTAATATAAATGGGATTGTCTTTTGCAAGATTTCTGTATCCAATTTAATTGTAATACATTATGGATTTATCTTTTGTATTTTTCCGTATAATTAAAAAATATATAAAAATGAAATACCATATTTATGAACACTTTTGGCAGAGATAGTAAATTTTTAATATTTTATTTTTATAAATATAAAATGTTTTCAGCTTTATAAATAACTGTCAAATTAAATGATTAAAGATTTTAAAAACTGCTGAATTTTTGGAATAACAAAAATTCAGCAGTTTTTAAAATCTTTATTCATTTAATTTGACAGTTATTAATTCATAAAATTTTAAATATAAGAATAGATTTAATTTTAATATATCGTTAATAAATTGCATTTTTAATTGTAAATGTTATATATTATTTTTAATTATTTGTTTTTTATTTTTGAGCTTAAAATTAAGAAATGAACTTCGCAAATTCTTATAAGAAATCGTATTCTAAGCGTCATTTCTTTCTTGTGATTTTTTAAACTATTCACTAGAAAGATTTCTCTCATGGTTTTTTCAACTGTAAATACATTTTTCCTTTTCACGTGGTTTTAGTACGTATAAGCAAATCTACTATTGTTTTCCCTAATATGTTTTTCAACTGGAAACATATTTTTCGCTTATGTTAATTTTCCAATTTAAATAAAACAATTTGAATACTCATTAGCTTTTCTCTTTGTTTTCGAAATAATTTTTCTATTTTGACTACGGTGAAAAGATTTTCATAGTGGTGATAACGAGTTAAAATTCGTATAATCAACTCTCGTAACTGCATAAAATCAGCTCCGTCAAACTTCCAGCTTTGTCCACTTTTTCTTGGACAATTCTAGTATTGGCCATTGATTGTCGTTCATATCAAGAATTAGCCGGCCAAAGTCCGAAATAGTCGTAAATTCTCGTATATTTCGGTGTTTGGCCAGATGATTCGGCCAAATCTACAAATGGCCAACCATGTCGCGAATTGGTTAGACTTCGGGCATTGGCAGTAACACATATATTTCTACTTTTTATATATGTGTCTACAATACAGTTAATGAAGAATATGACAACAATTAATTAATATTTGAAAAAGAAACAAAAATCTGGGACGAAAAATAAAAACTAAATTTTCAGATTTAAAATATTCTTAATCTAAAGTAAAATTCACTTATAATAAAAAATATTTTTTATTATTATATGCCTCTTTAACTTTTATTAAGTATGATTTAGTTAATTAAATACCTTTTGTAAACTTCAGGTATAGGTATCGACGATTCATTTGTTCTGTTAGCTACTTGGAGACGATGTGCTTCTCATAAAGAAGTGTCGAGTAGAATGGAAGCTACGTATTCCGAAGTGGCTCTATCGATTACTATAACTTCTCTCACCAATGTGATCTCTTTCGTGGCTGGAATCTTTACTCCTTTCCCAGCCATCAGCATCTTCTGTTCCTACGCAGCCACGGGAATATGCTTTGATTTTTTATATCAAATGACCTTTTTTGGAAGCTGTTTGGCCATAACTGGATACAGAGAACATAAAGGACTTCATCCATTTACTTGTCGCAAGAAATTAATCGGTAATATAAATATTTTATTTTTAGTTATAAACGTAAAATATTCGAATTTATTTCTAATAGGAATTATATTTTAAAAAATAAATAATACAATACTTACAGGACAACTGGGTATTAAATGAATGCAATTCTTTTTAATGAATTTAATTTTAGTATAGAAAACACAATATTTTAAATCAAATATTTGTCTGAAAATTTTATTTTTATGTTTCTACATTTATATCAAACATAAAATTAATACAATACTTATAACTTACTATTAAATACACATCACTTACCTGCCATTTACAAGCAATTCATTTTAATTGAAATTTATATAATTCGTAAAATGCATACATGCAGATATAATTTTATTTTAGTATAAAATAGCAAATAATGATGTCTTTTCGTCTATAGTTTATAATTAAAAAATAAAATTTTTATATGAATCATTCCGTTTACATAAAAGTGATATGCGATGATTATTATTACTAACTTTCTAAACAAGATTTTTCAATGGCATATACATATTACGAGCAATAATAAAGTATTGTGTTTCTTTCCGTCGAAAATAGGATTATTACATTAAAGTAATCTTCATTTTGACATATTCAAGTCATTCCATTTATTAAAGTTAATACTAAATACAAAAGAGAGAAGGGTGCAAAGAAGTATCATAGTGTATTACAAAAAAAAAAAAAAAAAAAAACAACACTTATTACGAATTATTCCATTTACAAAATACTGTTTTTAAAGAAAATATATCTGACCATAGGTTCCCTAGTTCAATGTATTCTAGACATTATAAAATCCATAATAATTCCGTGTTCACGATAAAGAACAAAGTTTTCCATCATCAAAATATTCAGCCAGAATTATCTGAATATATATGTGTTAATCGTATGGTATTTCGTAATTTAGATTACATTGTTGGGATGTGTGAATTTTTACGAAATATCGAATCTATTTAATTTTTTACTATTTCATTAACAACATATTATTTAGATATTATTTCTTATATACTAGGGCTGTTCAACCTTTTTAGGACCGTAAGCTACTTTTTCATCGGACGATATAGCGATCTACCGATATCCAGGGAATAAAAATAAAAAATAGCAAATGTCGTCTATATAATTCAAAATTTATCAAATAAAATAAACAATTCTTTTATTCCATGAAAACAACTATGAATAGGCCTACAAGGGTACATAAACAAACATTTTAATGCGATATTTGACATTCTATGGATTTTGCAATTGATCCAAAATTTCGATTATATGAAGAAAGAAATAATGTTAAAATTTTTACCAACATATTTTGTTGTGAATGTTAGTTCGATTTTAAATCTATAATTTTTGCTTTGCGTATTTCGGAGTGTTTGGGATATTCATTTTCATAATTGGTGAGCATTAATTCGAAAATGTCTTTCGATTTAAAACTCGAAGCCCTTTAGCAATCAAAAACTTTAATCAGAAACATTTTCAACGCACTTGGCGCCTTCCTTAGCTGCTACAGAAAGACATCAAACACGTTGAAAATGTTTCTGATTAAAGTTTTTGACTGCTAACGGATTTGAGTTTTATTTTTTGTTTGTGTTTGTGAAGTCTTGTTGACTTTTGTCTTTCGATATTTCCCTTTTTTAGAATAGCAGCAACTGAATTACATATTAGACAAGAGCATTTGCCAGTTACCATGGAAAAAAGAAATCATGTTCCCATTGATCATGGTAATAATAGGTTTTTTCTTTTCTACGCTCATAATTATGGCTAAAAAAGAAAAAAATTAAATAATTGAAGAAGTTTATTCTTTAATAAATTTAACCCTTTTAGTACCGAACAATGATATATTAGACGAGCAATTGTCCGGACCTGAGTAGTGTAATTAAGAAAGGAAAAACATTTGAACCTGTAAAAGTATTTGTCCAACAAACTTTACCTTACTCGTAATTAAGAAAGGAAAAACATTTGAACCTGTAAAAGTATTTGTCTAACAAACTTTACCTTACTCATCGAAATAATCTTCATTTATTGTTTTTGATATAATATATTCTACCGATTGATCTGATCTGCTATTACTTAATAAATGATAAAAGGGACACAAATAACAAAACACGTAGGGATAACTTCACTTTTCTTATTTCAAAAAGAATACAGACCACCTTTACTACATATTGTAAAGTGGAAGTTTAACAAGCGAGTTGATCTGAAGATGGTCGAGGTTTGCGATCGACTAAAAAGCTTGTCGGGATCGACGGGTAACTCATAATTGACTGGTTGGGCAGCCCTGTTATGTAACATTACAAACTAAGAATGGTGCATGTAAACCAAATGTGTCTAGGAGCCGTGGAACATTTAACTTTCTAAACGGAATACACCATTAATTTACAGATCTATATTTTGTTATACAACATGAAATTATAATTAAATTATAAAATAATATTTTTGAAATATTTATCAAATGCAACAAAAAATTAACAGAGTACCGTATGAATACAATAGATTATTTTCATTTACTTAGATTACATACAATAGATTATTTTCTTTACTGTATAGTCCTTAAAATCTGCGGGCCAGATGGTATTTTAGCCAGTGTTTTTACAAGGTATTGACATTTTGTCTTGCCTTTATTCCGTCTTTAGAATGCAGTTGTCTTTTAGGATCTGTTGGTCTTTGTTGGATTGTCTAAATTCCATGGTCTTGGGGGTAGGTAAGACGAATCGAATGCTACCATAAACGGCAAATCCGATTAATATTGGCCGATTTATTAAGTCCCGAATGTGCCGTTCTTGAAAATTTCGCGGTTTTTGACTCTATGCAAAGCCCCACTGTGGTTTTGTGAAACCAACTTTTTCAACATCTTATAGTCACGCCAGCGTTCATTTTAAAATAGTTCAAGAAAATAGGCCCAGTAGTTTCTTAGAAACACTATCGTCAGCACTCCCCTAATCTTAAATGAATGTGTCAAGTCTTTTTGCACTCTATCTGCAATTTCTTTTATTTCCGTAATAATTCCTCTGGTCACTTCTCTTTCAACCTATCCTTACATTTCACTCAAAAAATAATAATAACTACGGGTGTACAAATTTTTTACATTCTGAAAAATGCCGCATTGAAAGTTAACACAAACAACACGGGCAAACACCAAAGCAGCCCAACAAAACCTAAAAAATAATAAAGGGCATCACACAGTTCCATGTAGGCGGTTGCACCATACCGCAAAATTCTATTGTCGAATTGCGAGATACCACTGTATAGAATAATTACAATTCATGTTACAAACTTTTTAAAACTTCAGTCTTGAGCCACTATGCCTATAAAACCAAAAATTATTCCATGGAAATTATAAATTCATTCATTATTTACAATAAAAATGTAAGCTAACTTCTGATTCTATACTAGAAATAACTCAAAACTAAATTATTTTTATAATTTTGTGAGGCCCGCTAGCCCGCTGAGCCCGCAAGATAGGATATTAAGCTGCTCAACAGGCATTTTTATAATTTTGTGAGGCCCGCTGGCCCGCTAGCCCGCTGAGGCCGCAAGATAGGATATTAAGCTGCTCAACAGGCAGATAGCCTTTCAGCAGCGTGTGACATAGATAAGGATGAGTGGCGAGACGTTAGACAAGGACGGACTCGGAGACAACGTTTTTTGAGAACAAACATCTTCTTTTATTGGAGGTCGGCCGGATGGCCGCGTGGTAAAGCTTTGGCTTACCACCCTGGAGGATCCGGGTTCAAATCCGGGTCTCACACCTCCAGTTTTTCAGGAGGGGTCCGGGCCCGGCCCGTTAAACCCTATCCTTCAACCATCCGGTTGACCCATCACGGGTGTTGGCCAGCCTGTGATGGGCTCTACAGGTCCCAAAGAAGTCGGAATCTGGAGTATGTTAGTTGGGAGGCGAAGGATGAGGGAGTTGGTCAGAAGCTGAACTCTGCCGTTGGATGGCTAAGTTGTCTGCTCGGTGATCCTGACGAGAGCTATCTCGGCCTGGCTGGGTCTCCGACGATAGAGCACCAATTGTCCTTTACGGCGTATACGGCCTGCCTTGAGAGGTGAGCAAGCACGTCTGAACACTTCGGCGATCTGAAACCAACTGTCTGTTTCTTTTTCGGATTCTGTATTACTACGTTGGTCAAGACAAAAGAACACAATTCTTCCTGGGCCGTCGCTATGACGAAACGTGACTTTTAGTCCACAAGCTCGGATTCCGATCGTTCCCTACCGTTGATTATTATTTCATTTGCAGGTGGGGTCCATAGTCCCTGGACATCTGCACGGACACGATCCCTCGTCCACGATACGTAAACAGTTTTGTTTTCGGAATTTACGATCTCGGGGACGAAGTTTCGCGTCGAGTTATGTAATCCAGTAGATGCTTCGACTATTGTTTCTTATTCTTTCGGAATCAGTGAGAAACGGAATACCTCGGACCGGCTGAGAGAAGGACACCCTCGCCCGATATTTATCCTGAAATTGTTAACCCCGTTAATTTACAATCGGGCGTGAAACGACGTTCCCCAGCGGGCACCTGGGTCCCTGGATCCCATACCACCCCCTTTTTTCCAAAAATGACTTACACTAGTAAATCTATTTTTAGGATAGACTAAGTTCTTTAATTCTACAAGTCTCCAAATTGGAAAAACCAAGTCACTGGTGAGTAAACAAAAATAACATGAACAATTAAAAAGATTATAAATACATTTAACATAATAACATAAATTACAGTTAAAAAATCAACATCAAGTAAGTTTTGGTTAGATACAATTCTGTTTTCATGGGATCTTAAAAGAGATCTCTAATCTAAAACTGTCACAAGTAAAAATATTATGTTTTCTAAGAATATTTTTTGGAACAAGTAAATAAATATTAACAATAGAAAAATTATTTTTTAAAGTAAAATAAAATAACTTAAAATCATAATATAAAACTCTGTTTCGAACAGTTAAATTTTTAATTTTAGTATTATAATCAAGACACAAAATTTTGAAAAAGCATAATTTTAATTTTTGATAAAACATGTTCTAATTTATCGATGTGGGTTTTAGCAGCAGAAGACCATATGACAATACCATAATCAATAGTAGATTGAATAAAAGAAAAATATAAAATTTTACGAACAGAATAATGTTTTATGTAATACAAGTTACGGAATAGAATTCCCTGTTTTATTTTTAATCTTCTAATAATGTCATTAATATGGCAAGAAAAGGATAATTTATTATCAAAAATTACACCAAGATCACAAACAGTTTCAGCTTCTGAGATTTTGATAATCACACCAAGATCACAAACAGTGTCAGCTTCGGAGATTTTGACATTATCAATAAAAATGTCTTTAGGAATAGTATGTCTATTAGAAAAAAATGCAGGAGGTTGATTGGAATCCGTGTCGGATGGGGGGGAGGATTATCCGACTCCCCGTCTTGGGATTCGAACAACATTTTGGCAATGGCAGGCTTTAATCGATTAGCATGTGCTAACAGGAGGTTGATTGGAATCCGTGTCGGATGGGGGGAGGATTATCCGACTCCCTGTCTTGGGATTCGAACAACATTTTGGCAATGGCAGGCTTTAATCGATTAGCATGTGCTAAAAGTCGCTTTTTGGGTTTTGTATCTCGACGTCATAATTTATGGGGCTTATTTCGTTACTACTGTGAAGTATTTTATTAATTGTTGCTCGCGTGTGTTTTGCTAAGTTGTGAGCTTCCTTAGTTATCGGTAGAGTTTTGTCTTCCGGCAAATCTGCAGTTTTCGCGTCGGTTTGGCGGCTACTCATCTGTGACTTCGCGGGAGAGATCTGTTGTTTTCTACCGGGTTTGTTCCTTAAGCTAGCAACGATATTTGGTTGCAAAGAGCTTTTTACTGCAGCTTGGGAGCATATTTCGCCCTTAAAATTTACCTGTGTGCCGTCGGCTAGTATCAGTCTGCAAATTGGTCTGTAGTTGCGATCTCGCCTGTACAGAGTTCGGCTCTAATTGTGTGAGTCTTTCGCTGATTTGCTGTATGGCGGCCTGTAGATCAGCGGTATTTTCCGACGCTCGCTCCACTGTATCCGTCTCGCTTGAGACTGGGTTCGTCTCACCTATCTTCCCTACATACGGTCTCGATTTACCAATTACCTGATCTATCATTTCCTCGTGGGAGGCAACCAACAGTGCCTCTTCGAAGGTCTTTGGATCGTGAGACATTACATTTCGCCTAATTTTCTCGTTGATGCCATTGAGAAACTGCACCCTTAAACGTTCGTCCCT
>AYEL01086048.1:0-57313 GCA_000484575.1 Olivierus martensii
TGAGGGGCAAGAAGCGGACCAACGCCCGTAACACTGACGGGTCTGCTGGTTCTGGCGAGGAGTCGGAGTACGACACCTCGACCAGTGGCCGACAGAGCGACAGTGCGAGCCCGTCTGCTTCTGAAGAGGACGAAGAGTTTGTCCTTGCCCCTTCCCTGAAGAAGCCAGGGAGTATCTCTGTCTGGGAGGCGGCGAAATTCGTCCCTGTCAGACGGAGTAAAAGAAAGAAGAAGGGACTGGTCCCTTCTCACAGTGAAAAGAAGGAGGAAACCCCATCGGTTCCTCCTAAAGAGGAGGAAACCCGCCGGGATTCCCCCACAGAGCAGAAAGAGAAGGAGGAGGTTTCGACCGACTCCGTGCCGCAGATCGCGGTAAAGACGACAAAGACGAAGTCGTCTAATAAGAAAATGGTCCGAGACCGTTCTTTCCATGATGGAAAGAAGGAGGCAGGTTCGAAGGTTGAGAGAGCCACCTCCCAGTCTGAGAAGACTGCGGGTCCAAAGCAGTCCAGCCAAGTAGTCGAGAACGAACAGCTGGTCAGCTTGGAGAACGAGTTGGTTGAGCTACTCGGCGACTCTGACAATAAAGTCAAGAAGGACGTCGGGAGCAAGATACTGCTCATGTTCAGTCGGATGGCGCAGATGATGGCCGCCCAGGGTGCAGAGATCAGATCTCTCCGTGCCCAGGTCCGTCAACTGCAACAGGGCTCCTCAGAGGAACCAAAGACCCAGCCGAAGACGACGTCTAAGGCGGGTAAAAAGAAGACAGAAACAACCGCGAGTTTGACACCCTTGATCTAGATAGAACTCTCAACAAGCATACTAAAACTGCAATATTTGCCAATGACCTGGTTTTGCTTATTGCCAAAAATAACGAATTCAATACAACACTATCTAAATAAAACTCTTAAAAAGCTGACTAAATATGCCAATAAATATAAACTGAAGATTAACCCTCATAAATCAGAAATTTGTCTCTTTGCTATAAACAATCACCTCAGATCCTGGAGACCAAACTGTTACTAAATAACCAGTTACTAAAATTCAATAAAAAGCCAAAATATTTTGGAGTTATTTTAGATTCTTCTCTCTCATTCAATAAACATTTTGATAATATGATTATTAGAATTAAAAGAAGACTTAATATCTTAAAAAATATTTCAATCATATATTGGGGAGCTGATTGTAACACCTTAAAGATATATTTCTTTAATTAGGTCCATTCTTGAATATATTATATCACATTAGATTTGGATACCGGCATCAAAATCTAATCTTAAAAAAATATAAAAAATTCATCATAATGAGCCAGAATAATTAGTGGACTGAGGTAAACTACTACTGGAAAAGTTGCTGATTTTGAAGCAAACCTTGTCCCTCTTGACATTAGATGGCAAGAAAATGTAATTTATTTGAAAGAAGATTAAATATGAAGCATCATAGCACTAATATTTTAATTAAAAAATGACAACCATTAGACTGAAGAAAACATCTACTTTACATGTTATCCCTAAAAATAAAATTCCTCTCTTCAGCACAACAAATTCTCAAATAATCTGATACTTCCATCAATACATTAAGAAGAAATATTAGTTTCAACTTAAATATTGGACAAGGTAGTAATAAAAATTTAGAAATTCCCAAAGTTTTAAAAGCCCTAAGACTTGCAAAAATTGAAAAATATAATAATGATTATATTAAAACATTCACAGATGGTTCCAAGCACTTGGATGAAGCCTCTGGAAGTGGAACTCTTGTTCAAAAAGATAACCATACACAAAAATTTAAAGTGACTAACTCTATTGGATGCTCTTCCTATAACACTGAACTCATTGCAATAAATATTGCCCTCCAACACTTAGATAAAACTACTCCAGAGAAAATTGTCTTCTTCACTGACTTAACTGCAGTTTTATTAAGCATTAAGAACTGTTTCACTAGTTCAAATAAACTTTTAAAAAAAATTGCAAAAAATTTAAACCAACTCCATAAAGGCTTTATTATTGATTTCCAATGGATCTGTTCACATGTTGGTATGATAGGCAATGAAATGGCTGACACTCTTGCAAAATCAGCAGTTATAAACATGGAGCCCATACATTTTGAATTTTTTAATTGCGACTAAAAACATATCTTCTTATAGAAACATCTTGAAAATTACACTTGTCAGTAGTATATACCAAATCAAAAAAAAAAGGGGGGACTCACTAAATGCATTTCCTTTAAAATGATCAAATGACTTTCCCAAAATGTACAGTTGGTTCCAAAAAAGTGTTACCCAAGTGAAAGATGTTCAGTTTCCTTACAATACTTACAAACCAATGAGATTAATTGGTTCAGGTGTGAATTTGAGTCTGCACAGCTTTGGACAATTCTATTTATTTTATCTAAGCAACAGAGTTACAAAGGCTTAATGACAGGTGTTCAGTCATTTTATTTGAAAACAGATGTTGAGCATTTATTAGGAAAGTTTTAATTTATTATTTACAAATTAATTTATATTATTGGGTTGTTCGGAAAGTAATATCGTTTTTTTCCCACCAGTGGCATTAGTTGTATTTTTCCTGCCTATTTTATTCTAAACTATATTGTCGTCATAAATTTTGTCAACTGACATTTCAAGATATATTTATAAAAAATTTCTTTTTGATTCTGTGCTGTTGTTTTTTTTTTTTTGTGTCCTATCAAAAATGGAAAATAAAATGGATATTTTTAGCATGTTTTACTTTTTTATTACTGAAAAGTAAGAACGCTGTTCAAGCAAGAAAAAAGTTATGTAAAGTGTAGGGAGATGATGTGTTAATAGAATGCCAGTCCCAAAACTGGTTTGCAAAATCATTCTGACAATTTTGATGTTAAAGATACACCATGTGCTGGAAAATGATGATGACAAAATAAAGGTATTAGTTGAAGTAAACCACTGAATAACCACATGAGAAATTGCTGCAAGATTGAATTTTTTGAATTCAACCATTCACTACCAGTTGAAATGTTGATATTTGGGTTCCACATGTTCTCAAAGAAAGATTTATTCTATTTCATCAACATTTGTGATTTGCTGCTCAAACATGAAGAAAATGATTCCTTTCTGAAGTGGATCATAACTTGTTGATGAGAAATGGATTGTTTACAACAAAGTTGAATGCAAGTGATCATGGAGCAGAAGAAATGAATCGGCTCAAAGCACTCCGATACCCCATATTCATAAAAAAATGATGCTCTTTGTTTGGTGGGATTTCAAGGGATTTGTTTTTTTTAAGCTTCTTCCATACAGTTCCACAAGTAATTCGGATTCGGAAGTGTACTACCACCAATTGGACAAATTGAGTGATTCCATCAAACAGAAGTGGCCAGAAATTGATTAACAGAAAAAACATAGTGTTTCATCATGACAATGCCAAACTTCAAATAAATTTGATGACTGTGTTTCACCATGACAATGCCAAACTTCATATAAGTTTGATTACTCGCCTTAAGCTGTTATAGCTTGTATGGGATTTGCTACCATACCCACCATATTTGCCATATCTGGCACACTCCGATTATTACTTATTCCAGTCTTTACAAAATTTTTTAGAGGGCAAAGTTTAAATGAGGATGTCAAAAATCACTTGGTTCAGTTTTAGATCGGAAGAGATATAAAAATCACTTGGTTCAGTTTTTTGCAAGCAAAGATCAGAAATTCTATGAGCATGGAATTATGCTACTACCAGAAAGATGGCAACCTATGTTGGATTAAAATGGTCAATATATAATTAAATAAAATATTTATATACTATAAAAGATGATGATCATTTTCATGAAAAAAAGAAATTACTTTCCGAACAACCCAATATTATTAATTTAGGCAAAATGCAGTATTATATGATCATAACTACGTGAGTAATTCATAAATAAATTGTCAAAGCACTCATAATAACATAATGGTGACTATGCTGTAATATAGTGTGGCTGAAATAAATTGTCACAAGCCTATTATTATTTACAAACCAAGAATTTTATTAAAAGACAAAAAAAATAAAACACTAAAGGTACATCTTGAAGGGGTCTTTCTCCCCTTGGAGATCTTTATTACTTGGAGTGTCACTTCACCAATCCCCCCTCACTCGAAGATGAAAGCTGACTGCCGGGCCCTTCGTTAACCAGCATTTCATCAAACTGTTGGTTCCTGCATCTAATAAACTTCGAACTCTAGTGTCATAAAGCGATCTCTTTGCTTGTGGTTTGACCAAACTCTTTAGTTCCAATTCAGTATACTGAACCCTTCTAGATATTGTAAAATTTCCCGCTGTAAAAGCTTTTAACAGTGGCACCAATAGTCCAATTGAGGTTATAGCTTAATAATGGCACCAATAGTTCAAATTGACGATATAACGCAAAGTATTTTATTGTTTTGAATTCATAATAATTAATGTTTGTATTAATATTTTTAAGTTTAATATTTATAAAATAAATATTAAATTAATTTTTTTTATTAACGGATATTAAAAAGTATTTAATATTCATTGATTGTAATAAAACCAAACAATATTCGTATCATCGTTTCCATCACAACTTTAACAAATTTTTGCTGGGATAATTATCCATGATTTAGAAGTCTGTTGTATACAGTATATTTTAAAATATGCTACTTTTAAAACTATGTAATTAAATTTATATGTAATGATCTGTAAATTAAGTATCTGTGTTTGTCCTACTGATTCTGTTATTTGTAATCTGTAACAATTATGATATCAAAAGAATTTGTGTCTTTCCATATCGTAACACACTGCAAATTATATTTCATATAACATCATTGCCAATCTCTTGATATGAAATCTATTCTGAATTTTTTTAATCCATATGTTGCCATCTTTCTGACAATAGCATGATTCCATGTTCATAGAATTTCTGATCTTTTCTTGCAAAAAACTGAACCAAGTGATTTTTGGACCAAGTGTTTTGCCATCTAAAGAATTCTGTAAAGACCAGAATAAGTAGAGTGTTTTGCCATCTAAAGAATTCTGTAAAGACCAGAATAAATAATAATCGCTTTGCTTGCAAAAACTGAATCAAGTGATTTTTGACATCCTCATTTAAACTAAGTGTTCTACCATCTAAAGAATTATGTAAAGACTGGAATAAGTAATAATTGGAGGATACCAGATATGGCGAATATGGTAGCATATCCCATCCAAGCTGTAACAACTTTTGGAAAGTCATCAAACTTATATGAAGTTTGGCACTATCATGGTGAAACACTATTCTTTTCTGTTAATCAATTCTGACCACTTCTGTTTGATGGAATCTTTAACCTTAAAAAAAATCACGTTTAGGCAAATACATTTCATTCTTATCTCAACAGGAATATATATGATTTATATATAATATGTGGTTGCAAAATAAATATGGCATAGTTATATTAGCATATTAAAGATTTCAAACATAAATCTGTAAATATCATCCTCATAATTACCAATGTTCAAAATTTAAAAAATGATATTAGAGCGTGTTATCTATTTACTCAATTCATAATTGTTAAGTCTCCCTTGTTTAAAATCAATGTTGTTTGAAATAGCGAGCAGCAATTAGTTTTTTCAATTTAAAATGCTGTAATCAACCCATCCCAGTCATATATCTCACCTCTATTCTCAGTCAGGATGGATGTGTCCATTTTTAGCTTCCACAATTCAGGTTCAAATTAACAAATTTTATAACGATCAACTTCCCATAAGCTCAGCCTCTGTGAAGCAGATGAACAACTTTTTGGAATAACTGTACATATTGCAATAGCCAGGATGCCTTTCTGGAGCCTCTACTTTCCTTTTTTTCATAAATGTCTCTAAGCAGGATTTGTATTCTGATTTTCAAAAAATTATTGATGATAACTTTTTGAGGAATCAGAATACAGAGTTTAATTTCCTGCAGTCTCCATGACCTAGTGTAATTAACACATTAGGATAATAAAAATAAAAAGAAAACACTTTTGACTTTATTTAAATCATCAGTTAAAAGTGCTACTATACAAACAAAGAAGAAAAAGAATCATTTCAGGATGTTCTAAACCAGGGGTGGGCAATTTTTTTTTGTAGGGGGCCGTATAGAAAAATTTATGGTGGGCCATGGGCCAATTTTTGTAGGGGGCTGTATAGAAAAATTTATGGTGGGCCACGGGCCAAAGGGCCATATAGAAAAATTTATGGTGGGCCACAGGCCAAAACAAAAACAAATTGTATAGAAAAATTTATGGTGGGCCACAGGCCAAAACAAAAACAATTGATATAGAATTTTTTTAAAAAAGAGAAGGTACAGATATGTAAGTATACATAGCGTTGTATTTATTTAAAAAGAGAGAAGGTACAGATATGTAAGATACATAGCGTTGGTATTAGATATATGTGGGTATGTAAGTATACATAGCGTTGGTATTAGATATAATAAAATAATGTGGCCTAGGGCCGGAGGTTGCCCACCCCTATTCTAAACACTACAGTTAAAATATGAATAATCTTGTGCATTCTAAAAGTTCATAATGATTGTTACAAATATTAGTTTATATATTAAATATTTATAGTATTTAAACTGTAATAATTCACCATTAACTTAAATAAATTTAGTAGTAAATATATCATAAAGGTTGAAGATCATAAAAGTCAAAACTTTTAGTACAAGATATTAAATGATTCAATAAAGCTTTTTTCTAAATACAACTATCTGAATATTGATGGTAGAGTTTTCTATATTTATTGGCGGGTATTCAAGGTAGAATCAAAAGTAAAGTAATAATAATAATTGTTATACAGTCGGACTTCCATTTATCGAAATTGAAGGTATCTTAGAAAATTTTGATATAGAGTAAATGTTTCTTTGAAAACATGCGGAACCCAAATATCTACATTTCAACTGGTCATGAATGGTTGAATTCAAAAAATTCAATCTTGCAGCAATTTCTCATGTTGTTATCAGCGGTTGCTTCAATCAATATCTTTATTTAGTCATCATCAGCTTCAATCAACTTTCCAGCACATGGTGCATCTTTAACATCAAAATTGTCAGAATGAATTTTGTGAACCAGTTTTGGCACTGGCATTCTGTTAACACATCTTCTCCCTACACTTCACATAGCGTTTTTCTTGCTTGAACAGCATTCTTACTTTTCAGTAATAAAAAAGTAAAACATGCCGAAAATCTCCATTTTAGAAAGTTCTTAAGAATCAAAGCACAAGTAGCAGTGATTAAAATACTTTTTATTCAACTAGTAAAAATGTTTAGTCACTGCTACTTGTGCTTTGATTCTTAAGAACTTTCTAGGATAGATAATAAGCAGTTTTGTCTTTATTAGCAAAATTTCCATTTTATTTTCCATTTTTGATAGGACACAAAAAAAAAAAAAAGCACAGAATCAAAAAGAAATTTTTTATAAATATACCTTGAAATGTCAGCTGTCGAAATTTATAATGACAATATAACTTAGAATAAAATTGGTGGGGAAAATACAACTAATGCCACTAGTGGGAAAAAAATGAAATTACTTTCCAAACACCCAATATTTTACATCTGAACTGGTCTATGGATTTGTATCTTGATTAAAGATAACATAAATGTTTCACTCATTTGGGATTTTTATTCCAGAAATCTAACAATCTGCAAATAAAAATTGAAGGAAATTATGCAAAAAGAAAACTTATTGTTTCCTCTGCATATTTTCCTTTTGATAAGGATAAACTTCCATCAATAACTTTTATGCATTTGATGTCATGTTAGCATAGAGAACTGCTTCTACTTAGACTATTTTAGTAAATTAAAACAAAAAACTAGGCACATTCTAGCAGTTAAGAACGATTTATTTACTGTAACAAACGTTTTCGGCTATTTGCCATCTTCAAGTTACAGGAATTGGAACGATGGATTCAATAGAATCAATTTGATTCATTGCTGATAAGTTGCTCAATAAACCTTTGGAAAACAGTTGGTGCACTTGCTACACTAAAGGGTAATCACTATTATTCAAATAATCCTTGTGGCTGTTAACTACAATAAATCTTTTTAAGTCATCATCAAGCTTAACTTGCAGATAAGCATCAGATAAATCAATTTTTCAAAAATGTTGTCCATTCTTGAGTTTGTGGAATAATTCTTCAACTCTTGGAATTGAATTGGATATTGATCCATCTGACATTGTGGGTTAATGATAACTTTAAAATCATCACATATATGAATCAAACTATTTGGTTTTAGGTACTAGAACAATTGAAGCAGCCCATTGGCTAGTTTTAACTGGCTTCCATATACCATCATTTGTTAAGTGATTTATTTCTTCTTTCACTTTATATCTATTTGTGCAAATCTATGTTCTTTCAGCATGTATTAAAATTAATCTTAATAGGGGATATGTTAATAACATAATGAAAATGTTTTTAATGAATTAGCATTTTTTAAAGATATTTTATATTGGTGATATAAATTAGTGAATTTGTGGACCATTCTCAAATAATTTCCAAAATCTGTTTTAGTTACCAGTTTGCCTCTAAATGCATTTATATTAAAATTAGTCAGAATATATATCTGGTTGATGAGAACTTCATAGAAAACTAAAATTGATATCATGCAATAAATTTCTTTTATCTACTTGTGCTATTATTTGACTGATTTATATTTATCATTTTCATAATTTAAAATGTGTATATAAACACTCAGCCAAACTCCAGGAAATAAATATTTTATTGAAAAGAATATTTTTAGTCGTAAGATTTATTTTCTCAAGTTTAGTAGATGTTTATATATCTCTGAGATCCAGAAGTGTACTATATTTAAAATTTGTAATTTGAAATTATGCTTTATTCTTTTTTTTTTTAATTTTTCACTGATTTTTACAAACAATTTTTTGAAAATATTGGATCTAATAAATCTGTTTTGTTCTTCTAAAACTATATTTTATGTTGCTTAAATTAAATAAATTATCTGAAAAATGTGATTTCAAAACTGTTGAATAATAATAAAATATGCAACGATTTTTTGAAATTAATTTAAAGTGAATTAAGCTTAATTTTATGTACATCATATCGAAGACACATCTATTATAAAATAAAAAGAGAAGAAACAATTAAAATTTTTATTACTTTTTTAAAACAAAAATAATTTACATGTAGTCTTGATCTATAATGTTTTCATAAGTCATAGAAGCCAGAAGTCAGAAATGTCCTAAATTTATAGATTTCCCAATTTCCCACTACCAATTTTTAATAGGACGCTATACATTATTGTAATAAATTTAACAGACACAAAAGTATAGGAATCAGACATAAAACTGATATTTTTGTTGTTCATCATATCATTGCATATATATGAATTACATTGATTAATCATAGAATGTACCAATTACATCACCATCAGAAGTATGCATGTTCATAAATTGATCACATCTTAAGTCAAGGACTACCTGTATTCTAAAATAATTTCAGAAAATTTAAGATTTTCTGGTACTAGAGTTGTAAACATTCTGCCATTTGTAAAAAGACATAAAAAATGGCACAGCACTAGGCAGAAAAGAGCTTTTATTTTAGAAAAGAAGCATTTTTGACCACTGTCAACTGGTCTTCATCTGAAATAAAAAATCTTTTCTGCCTAGTGCTGTAGTGTTTTTTACGATTTTTTAGTAGAATTGGATTATTTATTAATTAAGTAATATATTAAAATATTAATTGATTATAATACTTGGAATTAGACTTAATATTTATTATATTTACAAAAATTTTTACCAGTTTTAATTGGGCATCCTATCACTTCTAGCCTCATTGCAAATGATGAGCCATGATAACTTATTGGTTTTATACGAAGATACTGAGCTTCAATTGTTTTAGAAAACCAATTTGCTACTTCACCATCTCGATCATTATTACCTTTGAAAACCTTTAAAAGCACATTAAATATATTTAAATTAAATTAAATTCAATTTTCTTTCATACAATAAAATAAAACACAAATAAAATTAAAAACTATTTAATGCAAAACTGAATTTTATTTAATAATTATTACTGTCCTTTAGAATTTATGATCATTATTAAATTACATATATAAATATAAATAAAGGTCTAATACTGATTTTCTGGGAATGGATAGTATGAACAAAATTATAAGAATGAACATGAAATTTTTATGGAAAATTCAATTTCTATTTATCAATAAAGGAAAAAATTAAATAATTCTTTAATCTGATTTGGCTATAAATTTATAAAATATATGTAATATGATATCAAATATTGATGTTATATCTTAGATGTAATATCAGAGATTTATAAATGTCCCAGCTTTGTGTTTTTATTTTATCTTAAATACTTAATGAGCAAAATTATTAAAAACCCAAATTTTTTAATAATATGCTGCTTATTATATATATAATAATCAGTTATTCTTACAATATTGTATTATTAAACATAGAGATATTCACATATTTGATCATAAGTTATTTCATAAAGACAGGAAAGGAAAGTGGGTTCACTAACTAACTTTCCTTTACTATCTTTGTTTTTCTTTTTTCTTTTATTTTTATTTTTTACTTTCTTGGTTGTGTGGAGACCCAGATGAGGGCCCACTGGAGAATATCACTTCACACCCAATCGTAAGTTAACGGGGTTGACAACTTTATAGTCAACATCGGGTGAATGTGTGTCTTTCTTCCAGCCGGGTCCGAGATACTCCGTTCTCTACCATCCCCGAAAGAATAATAAACATGTTGCAGCTCGGACTGTATGGAGATTCAAAATGTCATGCAAGTGCTTGGAGGGGTTGTGTAAAATTATGTGATAGAGGTCGCAATAGCGACTTCCCGGGAAAAGGGGAAATATGTTTTTGTTTGTTTTAACCAGGAGGAAAAGACAGAGAATTCAAACAGAGAATGGGGCAGTTGTTGTCTAGCCCGAGAGAGACACAGTCGCCTTTTCAGAACTCTCTGTCAAGAGCAGTCGGCACTTAATTGCTAAAAAACGTCAGTTGCTCAGTTGTTACAAAGAACAACTAGTTAGATCCGGAGTGAATGGCTCAATAACCCGTCGATTCTCTTCAGTTCAAACTCCAGGAACTCGGACTGTTTGTGGCATTTCCCATTATCATCGACAAAAATCTGTTCTTTACACTCGGAACATTGGAACCGAGCGTTCGACTGGAAAGGCCGATCCCGCTATTACGTAGCAAGAACTGTCTCAATATCAACGATTCGCATCCGGTAAAGAGAGGAAACCGCACCACCAAGTGTGGAGAGAAGAGTGCCGTTACGCCGACCGCAGGAGAAAACAACCCAGCCAGTATCTGTCAACGAGGGAGCAGCTCTCTGATGTTATTGTAAAGGTATTGTCCTCCTACGCTGATTGTTGGACTCACTGTAATTTTTGTAATCTCTCTCCAATAAAAGAAGATGTTTGTTTATACAAAAACGTTGTCTCTGTATCCGTCCATGTCTGAAATCTCGTCACCCGTCCTTACACACGCCACACACCGCTGAAAGGCTATCCGCCTGTTGAGAACTGTTCGTTCTTATCTTGCGAGCACAGCGGACCAGCGGGCCTCACAGTTGCTGTTTGCAACCATAGCAACATCTGTTTGTTCTAATGTAAGAATTTTTTAAAAACAATTACACTCAAAAACTAACACAAGATTGCAGAAATTACTTTATTTTGACGAACTTTTTCAACCCTCCTTCGGGGTCATCATCAGGTTTTTAATCTGATGATGACCCCGAAGGAGGGTTGAAAAAGTTCGTCAAAATAAAGTAATTTCTGCAATCTTGTGCTAGTTTTTGAGTGTAATTGTTTTACAGTAGTGCAGAGCAGAAAAATACAAAGAAATATTTTAAAAAACTTGTTCTACTTCCAATTTGTGTAGCCTGAAGATGACCATTATACCAAAAATGTTTGTGTATATTAAAATAAAAAGTTTTTTCTTAGTTGCTAATAGTGCTATATTGAAATGAAAATATTTTATTAAATCCCTTTTATATTTCAAACATATTCTTATATATTAGGTTCCAACTTATGCCATTTTGACTTATGCAGTTTTAAGATATGTGGATGAATAAATTTTTATTTTTGTAAAATTTCCATAAAATGCAAATGAAAAATTCATTAAACAATTTTTTTTTGCAAAAAAGTCTTAAATTGTCTTATCTATGCTTAAAGTATGTTGCTAAATTTCATGTGGCTATTCCATTTACTCATTCACCCATTCATGTTTATCAAATTTAAGCATTATTGAATTTATATAGTTTTCTGTTTAAACAGAAATTTTTTGGCTGAATATTATGTATTAATAACTGTATAAGTCAAAAATTTATTGAATATGAATATGAGAGATTTAGATGGCAAAATTTATAAATACAATTTCTAGAAGTTTACAAAAAGTATTCATAACTTCTGCTGTATTAAAACGTTACTAAAATAAAGAGGTTTTAGCAGAAAAAACAAGAATTCTCATTTTCTTTTTAAATCGCATTATATTTTTTAATTCTGGAAGTTTAACATTAAATTGGCAATAATTTGTTATATTTCTAACTTTTATGTATTTTTAACATAACTGCTTACTTTATTTACTACTTAATGACTTACTTTATTTTTATTTATATCTGATTTTAAATCAATCCATTTTATTTTATCAGTACTGTACTGAACTAAATATTCTGTCACCCAATTATCATCATCTTGCTGACCTATGAATAAAAATAACAAATTTAAATTGGTGATTATGCAAAATTTAAATCTCATTTAATCATATTCAAGCAAACAAATTTACTAGGAATTAATAATCAAAAAATAATCAATATTAACTAAATAATGCTAGTATTACAAGCTAATTTAGAAATAATTGAAATAAATGATTAAATTAAATTTAGCTAATGTGGTTCCATTTATTGACTAATAACTAAATCAGAAATTTTAATACTTATCTGAAAATTAAATTTGTTCTCCCTTGAAATTAAACCAAAGACACTTAAGATAATACCTTAACATCTTACCAGCTGGACCACCAGAACACTAGCCAAATTTCTTGTTCAGATAGCATACATAACAGAAATTTAGACAAACACATACATTGGGCAGGCCAACAAGCTGCACTCCTGACCAGGTTAACTCTGTACTCATGAGCTCTCTATGGCAAAGCCAAGCAGAATCATTATCTGAAGAGGAAATTTGCCTGATATTTGGAAAAAGTTACAATTCCATTTGTGTCATTTTCATAGCTTCTTCATTGGCTCTTGTTGTAGCTGTTTTGTTTTGCTCTCTACTAAGTATCTGTCTAGAATTTCTCTGTACAAGCTTGTCTTCATAAAGACAATTCTTTTGCACTTATCTTCCCTAATAAAAGTAATCTAATTATCTTTCATCCATTTGCCTGTTTCATTAATAACACCTTTATCATTCTTTCTTTACTGCCTTAGTTAGATCCCATCTTATGTTTTCTGCAGTTAAAATGTTATAGCTAATTAGGAGTGGTTTGATCTGCATGATAGTGTCTCTCCAGTCTTCTGTGTGTCTAATGAAGCAAGTTGTTTCTCTATTAAGGAACATGTCTATACTTTCAGGAACTATTATGCTATCTAGTGCTATATATGCTTTAATTTTGTTCCTCCTAGTGTTCTTTATGAAAATAGTCTTATACAGAGAAATGCTAGACAGATAAGTAGCAGAGAGCAAAGCAAGAAAACTGCAGCAAGAACCAATAGAGAAGTTATGGAACAATGCAAAAAGAATCTTAAGAACTTTAAACTACCTAAATTTCTTAGAAGGATTGCATTTGATAGGACTTAAACCATTTTTGATTACATAAAAATGCACACAATACCATAATAAGACTCATAATAGAAAAAAGAAAATCTCCCATTTACATTCTGGAGAAAAGGCTTGCTGAATAGTGTATGATTAAACTAGAACCAAGTAGCACAACACAGAAGTCAACAAGAGAGTTCATCAAGAAACTCTATGAAATAGATCCTTTGCCCAATGAGAATATGAGTGTATACAACTTTGTGTTCTTATACTCAAACATTTGAATACAATCAGTATGTATGCCCATAGGCAATCTAATAGCCAGTGTCTTTTCATTTGTTACTGCTAGTCAAGATGAAAATTAGAAAAAAAAAATAGTAAGCCTACCAATTATAGTATTGACTATAATTATCACTCACTATGAAACTATGTATACTGTATATTTTATTTTTCTCACAATTGTGACTCCCAACCGACTGGAACTCACTCTCTCATAAAATGTCTTTCCCAATATCCCTGCACCTGTACCTGCATCTGTTCTCCCATTTCCCTTGTCTGTTTTTTATCACTTGTTGACAGAAGCATTCATTCTGATCATCTTACACCAGTCATGAAGGATCAGCTAAAACTTTACATCAGTTACATTGATGATATTTTCATCAAAACTGAAGAGCCACTTGAAAATGTTATGCTAGAAAGAACTTTGACAGATAAAAACCTGAGAAATTAAATCAAAATAACAGCAGCACAAGTTTAAGTGAAAGAGTGATATTTATTACTTGCTATATTTTTTTCATTTTTCAATTTTTTGCTTAAACTTGTGCTGTTGTTATTTTGATTTAATTTCTTATGTGAAAAAGGAAAAGTATTTGAACTTTATATGAAGTAAAAAACCTGAGATCTGAGCTTAAATTAAATAAACACAGTAAAGAACAGTTTAACTATCTAGACTTTCAAGTATGAATGGAAAAAAAGGGCTACATTATAGGAATCCACAGAAAACCAACATATGCATCATTCTGATACAGCATGATAAAAAGAGTAAAAAAAGAATAAGATATAAAAAAGTGAGTATAAACATTGGCTGAAAGAATAAAGACCCATTACAGCACAGCAGAAGAAAAAACCAAGGACCAAGTGGATCATGCAACATGCTAAAACATTATTGCTACACCAGAAGCACAGGGAAGGCAAGGAGAGAGAGAAAGAAGATATTTAAGAAAACCATAAGTCCATCTATCACATGCTACAGAGTAGTGTTTGATAAATGGACTTGTGGCTTTCTTAATTACTTTCTTTTTCTTAAGGATAGTTTAAATGTATTTATTTTCCTTCCTGGTTGTTCCTTTCTCTCCTTGCAGTATAATGTTCAAGAGTACACAATTAAATCTTTTTTTTTTAATAAATGTAGATTTTCATATTGCATGATGAATCTAATTATAAAATATCCCAGTTTTACTTCTTAGCTTAAGAAGTGTTTAATTAGAATTATGGGAAATGGACTTGCATCACTTTCATAATAAATGATTATGCTATTTTGTTTATCAACAAAGTTCACATTAAATTATATCTAAATTATTGTTTTCTCAATTTTTTACAAAAATGGACTTATACTCATTTTCATAATAAATGGTCCATATATTGCTGTGTGAAGTACTTAAGTTTTAGCCAGGCACTGCACCTGGCTGATAGGTCCTGGAGTAACTTCTAACCATACTTTTAACTTTAATCCAACATTAATTCTTCTTGCAACCTTCTCCTCACAATGTCATATAATTTAGTGCTATGGTAAACTAAATATTGGCTTAAATATCAAATTAGAGAAGGAAATGTTTTATTGTTTTGCTTTATTTATTCTTTACTTAAGAGAGACAAAAGCAAATTGCTTAATATTACAATCTATGAATTTTTCTTTTTCTGTTAAAAATTAAATTTGAAAATTAAAGTCTAGTACATAAACCTAAATAAATATTCAATTACCTTGTGTAATTATTCCACTCAAATTTCTAAGATTACCAAAATCAATTTCAATTAATGGATTCAGATCATGCTGAGCAGCCACCCATCCTCCAGTACCATGCTTATCACTTTTGGTTTTTAATGCAATACGACTTGAATCACTGTGAGAACTTCGAGAAGATGAAACAGTAATAAGATTAGTAGGAAGAACATGTTTTTCAAATCCCATTTTTTCCATGCATGCTAAAAAGAAATTTCTTTTTAAGGAACTTATAAAGAGAAATAAAAATTAGTTAAAGTTTTAAATAAATATGAGGCATTGCAGATACAAAGGGCAAACTCAACATTGGAGCAAAAAAATTTTTTCTCCCCATTCAGTTTCCATGACACCACAGAATATCCTGCAAGGTTTTTTTTATCAAGTTTGGCCTTCTAACCATACAAAAACATGGTTTGAAAAACAGCAACCATTGACTAAATGTGATAGAGGTGCAGATACGAAAGGCGAACTCAACATCCCGCACCACGTGATCTCGCATCTCGATAATTCTTTTTAAAAACACTTTATATCGAAAAATTGCATGAAGAAAAATAATTATCGATGCAAGAGTTCCTATAGCAACAAGCTTTATAACTCTCTATTTGACTTTCTTTCTGCTATGTTTTCTCTATACAAACAAAAAATATATAATTTTTTGGAGTCTAAAATAAATTTATTATATAAATAATTTCCCTTTCTTTATATAATTTAAGTGGCACTTAATTTCGGTGAATGAAGAAAAAATATTCTGTTGAACTACGTGTTTTAGTTGAATTAAAAAAATTAAAAAAAGCGATTTTGTTTATGAAATTAAATTAGGATTTTTAATAAAATTACGTAAGATGCAAATAATTTTTACTATATAAAATTATTTAATGGGAGTGCTGCAATATCATTCATAAATGGTTAAGAAAATAACAACTCTTATTTTATCTCTGTAGATTGTTATATAAGTAAAAATATTTAAATAATTTATATTTTCAAATTAACTCATCGCTTATGCTGCAATGTTTCATCTTATTGAATGTGACATAGTGTCTTTCATCATCCGATACTTTTTTGTCTTGTAATGCTATTTTAGGAGTAAGGATTCTAGTAACTGTCGTTATCAATGTATTTAACAGTAATAACAATTGACTCTGTTGACTATAACGAGGACGTGATCCCGTTAAACATCTGCATCTCTGTATCTACGGTTGGATTAAAAGCAGTTTAGTCTACAGTAAATGCTCTTCCTGATATCATAAAAAGTGCTCAGTTTTTCCGTTAATATTTTTACTTATTTTTTTTTCCTCATCTCGGCTGATGTAACACTTACTTTAGCTTATTCTATCACCAATCTTTCAAACATATTTCCAACTTGAACTTAATCCTTGCATGTCGCCTCTTCCTCGCTTCGTAACTGCTCTCTTGGGGTCCATTTTCTATTCCTCTTTGTCGTCCGTTACTTCAATCTACCACGTGTCAGGATCTCTTCCATTTGCTTTCTTTGATCTTTTTTATTATTTTCTTTCATTGCCTTATTTTATTTCTTTTAACATAGTCCCAATATAACTCTTTTCCATTTTTCTTCCCAGTTATTTGTAATATATAGACAAGCGAAGTATCTACATTTGATTGAAAAGTTTTCTCTAAACAAACGTTATTTCTCTTCTTTTTTATACAGTAATATATCATTTTAAAACACAAATATTGATCAGCGAAAGTTTTTTAAAAATATATTTCTTTCTATTTTGTATATATATATTTTAATATTATTTTTGTATCGATTCTTTCTTATCTCTCGCTTTCGGCGAAAAGTGCATTCATAATTAATCCCCGTTCATCTAGAGTTGCAGAAATGAGATCTAGCATCATCTATCATTAGCAGATTTTAAGCTATTTAGGTATTTTTATATATCTATTTTTAATTTCCTACTTTTCCATTTGCGATTCGCGAATTTTTCTCTAGAGATTACTGTTTATTTATTATTATTTTTAACTCGATATATATTGAATTAATTTTTAAATACGTTCAATCAGAATGTTATTAAAGTTCTGCAATATGATTCTGTTTACATTAGTCTGCTTTAAAATATTTAATTTGCAAGCATTACTGAAATCAAAAATAATTATTTAACTTAAGGTTTTTTAATATATTAATTTTTTTTCCATATCTAGCTTATAAACATCAATTTTTACCTATTTTACTTTCTAAAATAAATTTTAATAATTCCAGATTTTCAATTATGCTTTGTTTTTTTCCTTTTCAAATGATTTTTTAAGCATTTTTATTCATCAGTAAATATGGAAACTGCAAGGTAATAAAATATAATATATATTATTAAATTTATTATAAAAATATTCTTACATTATTTTCCAAACAAGTAAATTTTTATCTACAGTAAATAAAAAAAAAAATTATTATAACAATTATAAAATTTTCTCTCTTTTGATAAAACTTAATAAACTTTAAATTATTTAATTATTAAAAAAAACTGGAACCATCTCGTTTATAAATATTAATTCTGAAAGCTGATAAATTTTGCAAAATACCTGGATTTCTCAGTAATCATCTATCATGCAAATTGAATTATTATTTTTTTTTCAGAATTATAACAACAACTTGATAAAATGAGTTAAACTAAGCAAAACTTTTGAGAATTTGTAATGCTACTTTAAATTTTTGAGCTATTTTCCCCCCCTCTTGATACTACATTAGCATATTATTAATAAATAAATAATGCAAAACATCCTCTTTTGTTCTTGAGAACACAAACAAAATAAATATGAATTTATGCAAAAATCATTCTGAATCACGATATATTTATAGACATCTTTATCGATTTAAAATTATAAAAAAAAAATAAATTTAAACAGCGCATAAAATTTAAAAATTTGTAAATTTACGTTTTTGTGAGTCGACGATAAAAATTTTATCGAAGATAAAGCTTTAAACATGAGCGAAATCTTATAAACAAAACTGCATTCCGCACAAATTACAAATTTACAGAGCAAAACTATTCAAGATACCGAAAAATTATAAATTTTGTTAAGATAAATAAATTAAAAATTCGTCGAACTTTAAACTTTTCGCGTTACGTGGCATATAAGTAGTTTTTAAATAACATTAAATCTGGAATATGTCCAAATTTATAACTTACATGCAGTATCACGCTGACATTTGTATGCCACTATTATAAATTCTTCACGGGATATAGTGTTATCAAAACATGATAAAGGAATTTCCTCTGCGCTTATTTTCTTAGAAGATAAAACTACAGTAATTTTTAAATTAAATTTATATAATTCGATTTATTCTATAGGTTATACATCCTTCGTGATACAGTTGAGTTTTAGTATAGCGTGATAATATTAATTTTAGTATCGTTACATAAATGAAAAATAGCAGTGTCGATATTATATTAATTCTTTTTATTGACTTAACTTCTCAAATAGGCCAAGTTGTTATTAATCAAACGTTTTTTTTTTAATTAATCAAAATATATCACGATATTCTACCAATTCGTAAATATTCTACATTGTGATGACTGACACCTGTTAATTATTTATGTGTGTTATATGTCATTCATGAATAAGTTTTATTATGTATTGTATTTATGATACTTCCACGAAATAAATTTTCACATTTAAAATTTATAAATAATTTTATTCACTTATAATTTGTTATAAATTTTGTTTTTTAAGTGATTTTAAATATTTTTCTTTGTTTATTCTACGTTTTATAGCTATAATTATTCAGTGTGCTGAGTCTATAGATAAGAGCCTTTACATCCCACTTCTCTGTCTTACATAAATTAATAAACAGTTTTAAAATAAAATGCAGTATTCTACATTTACACGTGATTACGAGAAAGGATAAATATTATAAACAGTAAGGATTATAAATAATAATTAATAAATTTTACTTTTTACCATTATTTAATGTATAAATTAAACAAAAAATATTTTCTATATTTAGTGTAGAGTAGAGGGAGCCACTTAAGATTTGCTACAGCAGAGGGAGCCACTCGCCTCGGCAGTTCGCATCACAGCAGTTTTATTAAGTGCGGCTGTTGGTGAAAGTGAGATGATGGCTGTTAGTATCGAGGTTCACTTAGGTTGCCGCATTGACAGGCTCTGGAGTAAAACTAAACTGCAGTAGTAGTGTTATCGAACCAGTATCAGGTGTGCAACATGAGGTTAAGTGTGATACACGTGGTGTGTGTGAGATCTATGATGAGACTACTAAGACAGACGCCGTTCGTTTTACTTATGTTAACGGTAAGCTCTTTAATTTTCGTAACGTTATTAGAGCTCGCTGTTAGTCACATCAAAAGAAAGAGTGGATTAAAGAGATTCAATGAAGAGATAGATTCTAGCGGAGAGAGCAAAGACAAATCACAGAAATTAGAATCGTTGAGACTGGAGGCAGTTTACGATCAGTCTGCTCTGTCGGTTGATGCCAATATTCAGTTTTTCAGGAATTACATCAACATTGCTCGCATTAGACAACTCCTGAGGATAATGAGTGCCACCAATCACTGGTCGAATGGTACTATGGAAGAAAATAGTGACAGTCAAGTTGTAACAAGTTCGTTAAAACTCTGCCCCGAAGTACCGCCTGGTTTAGGTAAATAATTTGTTTTCTAATTCACGTTCACTTTTACTAATGTTTACATTATCTTTTTTTTTCTGTTAATCTATAAATATAATTTTATCAACAGAAGTTTTGTAGTTTGTTTATTTTTAAAGAGCGGTTTATTTTTAATACACCATTCAATAAGTTGCGCAGAGCAATGTTTTCGGCTAGCGACTCCTTTCAGTATATTCTAATGCGATAAATAAAATGATCTGCTATTCGTAGAAACTGCGAATTGCAGGTTACAAACACTCTACCGCTGTTTTTTTCCCCATACGTGTGAATTATTAAATTTAAAACATATTTATAGCATTATTTATATAATTCTTGGTAACATAAGCTGTTTAAATGTTTACATAATAGAATTTTAATAGCAAAATTTTAAGAGAACACGCGAATTTTTTTTTTTTGTTCTATTTTTTTAATTGCGAGTTAACACAATGCTCTCTCGAATAATATATATTCATTTGTTTATAATTACTAATTAATTTTTAAATTTAATCTTTAGCATGTCTTCGATCAATTGTGCAACATATTATCCTGAATTTATTAATATTTATTAAAATATAATACCTTAAATTGCATTTTTTGTTTTCAAAGTGTTACGACATTCTTTTATTTATTGCTTAGAATATCTTATCGCCTACTCTACTCTTATTATATTTATAAAGAAATCAAAGACCTCATAAAGTTTTGCTAATCATCCGTAATTTATTTCGAATCTGATTATTAATTTCCTGTTTCGATACACTAATTTATTATGAAGCAAAACGATTACGGTGGCCGTCTTTGTATCAATTGAAACCCTTTTAATCAATAATTAAAACAAATATTAGCGCTGCTGCAGGAAGAGGAAGCTGTTTATTCCAACAATAAAAATAAAAAGTATTTTTCTCATATTACGGATTTTTGAAAATTTTATCGTATTTCATAAAAATATTACAGTGATAAATATGCACGAAAATGTCAACTTGTTTATATATTTTATTCGGGATATAGAATTATTTATGTCGCATCCAAAGTATCGACTGTATTAATTTATAAAATGTTGCAAATTTATGATGTTTATATAAATATTCTATAGGCAAAATTTTAGTTATCGAATGTATGTGGTTGCCAGTACTTTGACGAATCACTATTACTACCTAGGTGAAGCATGAATAAATTTTTCATGGCTTTTCTACCTTAATAAATGACTTGTTGTAAAAAAAAACGAATTTTTTTTTTTGTTATTCATATATTTGTTTAAAATTTATAATGTATATTTATTTTAAAAAATTGTATAAAGGTGTTTAAATCGTGTTATATATATTTTTAAAGAAAAATTTCATGAGTCATTCAGAATAAGCAAAAATGAATTTTTCATACCTGTGAGGCGTGAAATGAGCTGTCATAATAAAAATGGCCTTTGACGATTGTTCTAGAATTAAATGCTTGATTCACAGTAGAATATTAAAACTTGTCTTCATTAGAATTTCTCTGATTTAAAATAAGATAAAAATATAAAAATGTCAGTAAATAATGTACAGTATATATATTATGGATAAAAAAAGTAAAAATGATTACGATTTTTTTGCTATTAGTCATATTTTAAGGGTCAGAATTCTAGTTTTTGTCTTTTTAATGAAATATTTGCAAAAATCTTTTAAAACATTTGACACAATTTTAATTAAAGTATCATACATTACATTGCATGAGACGTGCAGCTCCAACTTTCTGCCAATTTTTGTTGGAATGATGGCTAAGTAATATTTGAGTTTCTGTACATCGTCTTTAATTTTTGTTTGGTGTTTTTATTTCATTCGAATTAATTTAAAAAAAGAATAAAAATGATATCCAAACAGTTTTGTTTGTATGCAAGTAACTTTTATACCTTTAAACGCCTGACACACACACACACACACACACACACACACACACACACACACACACACACACACACACACACACACACACACACACACACACACACACACACACACACACACACACACACACACACACACACACAAAGAGCTTCAGGTCGATCGATTTTGCTGTTATCTTTCGTTACAGAGAGTAGTGTATAAAAATTTGAAAACTTGCGTCATAAAGTTATTGACCAATCAGATCAAAGCATTAAATGATAATTTATTTGACGGATTTTAATATATTTTTATCTTTCTCCACGATAAAGACAGATTTTTTAATATTAAGTTTACACTGATGTGTAGGAGAATTCGATTAGAGATTACAGAATAACAAATGCCTTCTGTCTGATACGTGATATTTTTTTTTTGCACATGAAAATCAACTTTCTGCTGAAGAATTGTTTGATTTTTAATATAAAAAAATTCAATAGTAACAATGATAATCATACACGTTTTAAACATGAATGATGCTTTTTTTTTCTATCGATTATAACGGATTAATTTAGAGAAATTACTTTTATGTTATATATTTTTTTATAAAATAGCATTAAAAATTCTATCTGATGATTATTGCACTGAGAACAAGCATAAAAAAAATATTTGAAATTAATAAAAATTTATTGAAGTAATATAAAATATATCGGTACGCAAAAAATCCAACGGTATAATTAACAAATTCATTAAAGTTTTGTATAATTCATTAAAAATTTATTAATATTAGAATTTTTATTTTCGTTATTTATTTACTTTTTTTAATATTAATTAACTCATCCACTTAACCCGTCTAGCGTAAAAGCACATTAGAGAAATTTTAATAATTTAGAAAATGGCATATTTATTAATGGAATGGATCTTCGTATGTTGTAATCACGTTCTTTTTCTTCCTAAAATTTTTTTTAAAGTAAATATAGTAAACGACGACAGAAAGAGGAAATGGAGAGAGAGTATCGTGCAAGTAAACCTTACGTGTTATCCAAAATTATTATTATTTATTGGTATTATATCGCCATAGCGAAAGTACTCTCTGTTTTTAGATAGCGCTTAAGAGATAAGTTTAACGTTTTTTATGATAGTCTCGCATGAGGAGAGAATATTGATTTTTGGTTAAAAGGGACTGGTTTAGTAATATTTTAGCTTAAAAAAATATATATATATAAATATTTTACAAAGATTAAGCTATCTGTTACAGGTTACTTTTATACGTGACGACTCGATGCCACAAACTAAATTTTTAATGATTAAATAATCTGCATTTTTATGTTTTCGAGTCACGTTAATATATATAAAAATTTTTCTATAATTTAAATAAACTGTACGAAATTTTTGATATGACATATTAAATCGAATATCTCTCATTTGTTTGTAATTAGTGTATAATATGGGTAATTTTAAACATAATGTGTTTCTGTCAAGTTTATATGCTAATCAGCATGTGGTTTCTCTTTAGTGCATGAATTTAATCTGTTTTTGTTGTTATCTTTTAACATATTGGCCAGTAAAGCAAAATTTAGAATGTTCTAGTCTTTTTATAGAATTTCCCTTTCGTTGCGTAAGGAAAAGCTATTTGTATGAATAATAAAAAAAAGTATAAAATGAAACTCGATAAGCATTATGTTCTATAGCGTACAGATGCTAAAAAAATAAATAAATAATCCTGTTGACTCATAGAATACGATAAGAATGATTCTAAATTTAGCATCGCCCTTCAATTCAAGCCTATCCTTAGTCCCTATTTCTATTTATCTGCAACATTCTCAGTATTGATCGATACTTCCTACGTCAAAACAGTAATTCTGTAGTGGAGGAAAGATGCATTTCGCCAACTCCACAATATATTCATCGTAAAAAATTTATTTATTTATTTTTCTGACTGCCTCTGTTTATCAATTTTCGGTTATGCTAATTTTATAAAAACCTAAGAAGTTATCACGAAGAAATATTTTATTTTTGCAAAGTTTTCAGAAGAGTTGATATAACTACCGTTGTTTTAAATCAATCCTCACAAATGACATGTTGAAAATAATACTATACTTAATCAATTCTATTCTTTTTTTTGTTATTTTTAATAAATTTACTACCAAATATTTGCTGGATATTCTTAAGATTTTAAACTTCAGGTATTTTTGAATAAGTAACTCTATATTTTTATTTTATTTACTTTCAGTTAGAAAATTGTAAGTACAGTAGGCCTACTGATTACAATGCTAACTGATAATGTCAACGATTTATAAATATTTATCGATTTAATGTGTAAATTATGATTGCTTATAGGTTTCTAAAACATTAATTGTAAAAACAAACCTTGTTTATAAAAACTTCTATTCATGATTTATAAATATTTATCGATTTAATGTGTAAATTATGATTGCTTATTGTTTATAGGTTTCTAAAACATTAATTGTAAAAACAAACCTTGTTTATAAAAACTTCTATTCATTAAAGAAACAAAATTTCATTTTAATGAACAGACGAGCTTCTTTTCCACAGCCGATGACGTCACTAACTGAAAATTTTTTTTATAAATCGTATTATTTTTCTTTTATAAAATGTAAATTTCATTATAAACGATAAAAAATCTAAATTCGATAATTATTATATTCGAAAAAACTGAACTATTGTATTTCTTTCTAATCATTTGTTTTAAAAATAAAAATGCAATTAATTTTAAATTACATGTGACGTCATCATCAATAAAGTTCGTCTGCTTTTTAATAGTCATTAAAATATTAATAATTTACTTATTTGTTTTATTATTATTTTAATTGGTTTTTTTATTTAAAGCATAATTCTTAAAAATATTTTTGTAAGTTCTCAAAGAAGTACAAAAACGATTAATTTTTATATA
Source organism: Olivierus martensii (assembly GCA_000484575.1). Classification (NCBI taxonomy): domain Eukaryota; kingdom Metazoa; phylum Arthropoda; class Arachnida; order Scorpiones; family Buthidae; genus Olivierus; species Olivierus martensii. Next base: position 25,108 of record AYEL01086048.1, read on the forward strand.
AGAAATCTGAATTTGTTTTTCTGTGACGTCATGTCTATCTCAAAATGGATCTTAAATAATTTAGTATTTAGAAAGCTAAAAATATTAAATAATAATAATAATAAAGCACTTAAGTTTCATCCTAAGAAATAATTTATTAAAAAGAAAAAAAATCAAATAAATTTTTCAATCATCAAGTGACGTCATAGTTTAGATATCGAAAAATCAACAAACTGTTCTAGTTCCAGGAAATAAAGTCGAAAATTTCGTTTAGAAATATTCTTATCTTCTCTTGGACGGTTCTCAAATTTTCTTTTTCGTAGATTTATAAAAGTTACTCATTACTTTATTTTTTAATTTAATATTTCAATAAAAATACGTAACGTGTTTCTTCGTGACGTCACCGTTTATTTACGATTGGATAAAAATAAAATTTAAATTAAAAAATATCTTGGAGTTTAATATATTAAGTTGCGTTTAGCCAATCAATTTTCTTAATCAGTTGTAGATTTTACAAAGATACAGTAAATCAAATAAATGTTTGGACTCTGTGGATGATTAAAGATCGTTCAGTTCTCGAAAGGATCTCGGGAAACACCGGATCGATTTTCCATTAAGAGGTTACATGACGTCATTCAACGTCACGGCAAAGTTTATTAGCTAGCGGATATTTCGCCAAATTATTAACCAATTTAACGGCTGTAAATTTGGTAAAATTTTAATTATTCGGTTCCGTTATTTTTTTTACAGTTGGAAGGATGAAGATCGATTTGAAGAATGGAACATGGAAAGATATGGAAACGATAAGAGTAAATAATCCCGAAGTTAAGCTCGGTGGTGCTTATTCACCTAAAGACTGTAAATCTCGTTATCGGGTCGCTATTATTATACCTTATCGCGACAGAATAGAGCATTTATCTAATTTATTATACTATTTACATCCGATTCTGCAACGCCAGCAACTGGAATATAAAATCTACGTGGTGGAACAGGTAAGAAACACGAAATCTTATATAAGTTTCATGGACAATATTTCATTTGAATTTTATTGATTTTTATTTACGTAATTTTTAAAATAAATGCTCAATTTGATCTTGCCTGCGCGCTAAATATGCAGAGCGCATTTATCATGCGTTATCTGGAGCGTTAAAGTTGATTCTCACTAGCGCGGAAAGCAGCCTTGTTACGTCATCTCACGCGGACTTTCGGCGGCGGTTCGAGTCGAAGCAGCTTCAACTTCAACCGCCGCAGAAACTGATCGTTTTGCTTTTAGCGATACTCCACAGTTTTACGCCAGATTTCAATATGGTTGCTCGTTCGGTTATTGACAACATAAAACAAACTTTTACTTTTTTTCCCGTCATAATCAAATTGTCAGCACTCTATGCTTACTAAAATGTGAAAAGTCTTTAAGTTTTCCTATAATGAACTTTCAAGTTAATATGCCGGGTTATTGTGAACTGCTAAGCGATTTTTCGGCTGTAGAAAAGTAAGGCCGTGTCCCACATACAAGCGACGCGACGCTGTACGATGCGATACTACAAATGCGATGCTATTGCTATGAGCGATAGTCTGTCCTAAGAGAAGCATTTTTGTAGCCTCTATAATAAAATATCGTCCCACTATTTATCTATTAAATGCTGATTATGGTAATTTTTATCTCTCATTTTCCATAATACATGTTTATTTTATAAAATTACGCTTATTAGAACCTATAAGGCCGTGTCCCACGTGCAAGCGACGCGATTCTCTACTATTATGCTAAACTACGAGCGACAGAAAATAAATCAATAGACATAACCTCGACGCGTCCCATAGCGCCGCGTAGCATCGCCTGCTGTAACTAATACAAACTAGTTTTCTGAAGCGACAGAGGCAATTTATCATGGCTACCGAGTTCGATTCAGACGTTCTAATAAGCGAAACTTTTTAAAAATACCTTGTTATGGAAAATGAAAGAAAAATTACCATAATCCGCAATTAGTAGGTAAATAATGAGACAATTTCATTATACACGCTACAGAAGCGCTTCTATCCAGTTATTCAGACTGTCGCTCATAGCATAGCGTCGCATTTATAGTATCGCATCGTACAGCGTCGCGTCACTTGTACGTGAATCGAACTCTGTAGCCTGATAATTTGCTTCATTCGCTTCAGAAAACAAACTAGTTTGTATTTCAGCTACAGCAGGCGATGCTACGCGGCGCTACAGTATACACGTGGGATACGTCGAGGTTATGTCTATTGGTTTGTTTTCTGTCTATCGTATTATCGCATCGTAGAGCAGTACGTCGCTTGCATGTGGTACACAGCCTAAAGCGGTAAAATACTGCTGCTGCGCTAATGAGAACCAACCTCTACAGCCAAGTTTTATAACGTACGCTCGTATTATCGCATCGTAGAGCATTAAGTCGCTTGCACGTGGTACACAGCCTAAAGCAGTAAAATACTGCTGCTGCGCTAATGAGAACCAACCTCTACAGCCAAGTTTTATAACGTAAAATAAAATTATATTCGGTATTTTTATCGATTTAATTAATATTACTGGCATTTAATCGGTTTAATTAAATTATTCTAGCTGATTTTTGCGCAATTAGCGCAAGACAAAAGGATCAATTATCTCTTATAAAAGAATTCAAAATCGTTAATACTAAAAATATAAGTTTTTTTTTCTTTTATTTCCAACTTTTCTCTTCCGCGCTTCCTATTTGGAACACGATCACGTTTTCCTTTATGATTTGACCTGGTTATTTTATTTTTTTTACCCCTCTCCTTTCTTGGCACGCAATTTAATGCAGTGTAACGCTGCCCAATTGTGTTAAAGTAGGCGCATGGAATTTTTAATTATCTGTTAACGATTTTTGTTTTTTACCAGAATGGTAATCAGACATTCAATAAAGGAGTATTGATGAATGCCGGAGTCAAGGAAGCTCTTCGCGAATACGATTATCATTGTTTTGTCTTCCATGATGTCGATCTTCTGCCTGAGGACGATAGGAACATGTACAGCTGCCCGTCTACACCTCGACACATGTCTGTGGCTGTAGATAAGTTTAATTATACGTAAGTTAATTATTATTATATACATAAATGATACTTTATGAGAGTATATATAGGTGACGCTATTTTATGACGGTAGCTCTAGAACCTTTTTATTGCCATTGATTGATTTTTTAAAAAAATATTTAGCGATGATTACATCTTTTACTTTTTTTTAACGTTCCGGTAATGTTCTTAATACGGGAAGAAAATGGCTTTTCGATAGTTATCCAGTTCTTTTTTGGTTTTAATAATGGACTAAGTAGTAGACGATAAATTGAACTGGATTTAAGCCATAAAGTCTGTGATTGATGTGCATCTTCTCCCCATTGTACCACCACGCACTGCCAAAAAGAGGGTTTTACAGGAGACAAAAACCATTTTTTTTCCTCTCTACAGTAGTGCAATAAGTTTTAATATAAAACTATTTAAAATATATTAAATTCAGGAATTTGTTTAATTAATCCGAATATTTATCATTTCAGACTTCCATATTCTTTATTAGTTGGCGGAGTTCTGGCTATTAATACCGATCATTTATTACTTGTTAATGGTTACTCTAACCTGTATTGGGGTTGGGGTGGAGAGGATGACGACATGGCCTATCGGTAAGTACCCGTTTCGATAATTGTAAAATAATTGCACCGTATTAATACTTTATTATTCCCTTTTTTAATAAATTTAATTCGTTTCTTGCATTATTTAAATTATTTCTGGTTAAACGCCCTTAAATATGCAGAAACATGCGTAACGAAAAAAAAAAAATTTCAAATTTAAACAGTAACCAATCAGAGAGCAGACCTGTTATTTAAATATATCGATGTTTAAATGCGTAGCTTAATATTGGTTTATGACTATGACCTTCGATTTATTTCCTGTTATGCTGCCATCTGTTGGGATATTTTATAAATTATTTTTTTTTAATATAAACTGAAAAATATATATATTTTTATCTTTACAGATTAACGCACAATAAGTTAAACCTGATCCGGCCTGCAGATTTTATTGGCAGATATACCATGATTAAACACAGTCACAGATCGGAATCTCCGAGTAATATTAGGTAGAGTATCGATTTTTTTTTTAACATTTTCACCATACAAAAATTCTTCACGAAACATTTTTACATGTTAATTTAAACAAAGCGTTTAAATAATTAAACGAGTTTCGTGACTTTAAGGCTTTCGTGTAAGATGCATTTTTTAACGTTCCTATCTATTGCACGTTAAATATTTTAAAATAAATTTTTCTTCAGCAATTGAGTATCATTAGTGTCTGAAATTGAAAATATTAGTAGTTTAGTTAGCGAAATCGATAAGAGATGGAGCCAATAATCGAATAATTGTTTTAAATGTTAAATCTAGCAACTTTTATCTGTTTTTCTATTTAATAATAATAATTTAAGTTTAAAATTTCGGTTAAAATCTATCTATTTTATGTAATCAACATTAAATTATTTAAAAAGTAATTTTTATAATTTGTAATGCAGATATTAAAGCATCCGACAGATGGCGCGAGTAATATTTTCGATAATTTTACTTAAAAAAATCGATTTTAGCATCAAATATTGTAGAATAATTGTGAATATTTATGATTTTAAATATTGTAGGTATGCCTTATTAAAAATGGCGAAGAAACGTTCCAAGAAAGAAGGATTGAATTCTGTCAAGTATAGCATCAATGCCCTAACACCTCTACCTCTTTACACTCATATACTAATCGATATTGGAAGTTATCACGAATGGAAATATAGTGGAAACAAAAAATTAATAGTAAATTTCTAAAATAAAAAAGCGTATATATATATTATATATATATGGATATATTTATTTATTTATTTATTTCAAAGTTTTTACCTTTGAAATAATAAAAAAAAAAAAGAAAATTTTTCGTAAACAGATATCATCTCAATTCAGTGTGCAGAAAAAAACAAAAAATATTCCCCGTGATTGGGTATAGTAACTTGTACTTAATCTTTGTAAATTTAAAATTTTCAAATTTTTAAGAAATGTTATATTAAATATATTTCTCACAAAATAAATTTGTTTAATTTTATTTATTTAATATTTTTTTAAAATTTTACCGCCAGACGGTGACAGAATTCGAATTAAATGCAACGCCTACAGATGGCACTAGATACGACCAAACGACAAAAATAAAAATATAATTGGTAGTGGAGCGCCACATGGTGTAAAAAAATAATAATAATAAAAATCGAACTTAAACTGTTTAAAATAAGGCAATTTAAATATATTTTTACGTTTCATTTAATTTTATTTTCATAAATCAATAAAATGATTTTAAATGTATAATATTTAATATGACAGATGATAAACTACTAAATAGATATAATGCGAAATGAAATAAAATCTCATTCGATTCTTTCTATATGATACATATCCGATAATATTCTTTCGATGGAAATATCTCCGATGATATTCTTAAAAAAGAGATTCTCGATCCCGCTACACGTCACAGATCTCAAACATGGAATCAAAAGCAATAGTCTGCCGAAACGTGTGGGTTGTCTCGGATACTTCTGACGTATGTAGTCGCCCAGAATGCATTGCGCCTGGTCTTGCAACATTTCCACCGGATGTACGTCACAGACGCCCACCGTCTCTGTCAAAGAAAATGCCATGATTAATTTACTTCGGAATAAAGTGGAATCGGCAGAATCGTGAATATTTATATATATATTTACCTGGTCTGAAGAGGACAACTGCTTTTAAACAGCAGCACTCTGTACAGTCTGGCGATAACTGCCGAAATCTTCTTAGCACTTCTTGTATATAATGTCGATCCATGGGATGATTATTGTGATCTTTACTCTCCTGACTGCCTTTTGTTCCGGGTAACGTGTTCAATAAATCGAAAGTCACCGAACATTGCGCCATATTTAAAAGGAAGAGGTCTTTCCAACATTCTTCTAGCAGTGTCACCTTCGGAAGAAAATAGGTTTAAATTATTGCAAATTCTAAGGAAAATTGAGCGCTTATTATTAATATTACTTGTGTAAAAAGTGTTTTAAAATTGCAAAATATGTGAGGGTTTAAAAATTCGAACGTACACCGTATGATAACGGAGTGAATGCCACCATACCACACGATAGCGGATTGAATGCCCTTAATGGTTTGTAATTTTCACGCTTTCTATGAATAGATAGATTCAAACTATTTAAAATTATAAAATATTAATAAAGCTGGCCTGACTCTGCCCAGGCATAATCTCAAAACAGAGTTTATATAAAGTTATAGCGCTATAAAGAAAACAATTCGCTACATATCTGGCTGTTTGACTCTTCGAAGTAGATGTTGGAGTTCTTAGATACATAAAATCATAGGAAGTCACATTGCGAAGCTGATCTCGATAACTCAAAGGGTGTGGGAATGTACAGGATATCAGAGATTCACTTGTATAAATATTTAAAATTTGATCTTCATAATTTAAAAAAAAAAAAACAATTATATATTCTGATATATAGTACAAGAATTTATGGCATTTTGCTCTGAATCTATGTAAAACGCATAGAAGCAGCTGTTCATTCAAGCCATTCAATCTGCTGCCATCTTGTTTCAATATGGCGGAAGGTGCGCACAATCTTAAGCTTGAAAAACGGAATATATATAACATAAATTTTAAATATATAACCTATTTGCGAGATAATAATTGAATAATTTAAAATTTAATCTTCATTTTAAAATATAAACTTTGAATCATATATTTAAAATATAGAATAAGAATTTATGGCATTTTACTATAAATTTATATGATACGCGTAGAAGCAGCAGTTCATTCAAACCAAGGATGTTCAAACCGTGCAATCTGTTACCATCTTGTTTCAATATGGCGGAAGGAACGGACTCATCCATGAGAGCACATCTTAAGTTTAACAAACATCATATATCATATAAATTTTAAATATTTAACTTATTTGCGTAATAATTCTTGAACTGAATGAATATAATAATCTCCTTCCTCGTAAAAAAATTAAATATAATAAATTGCATAATAAATAATTATAAACCGCATTTTTAATTTTAAAATACGTCATTAATCTAATTATCATAAACAGATAATTAAATGCATTCCAATTAGTTAAATTAACCAATAATGTCAGTCTATTTTTAATTCCGCCTCCAAAATCACCTGATTGGTCAAAAAAAATTCAAATTTATGACACTTCTTATCAGTAATCATCCGATTGCTTAATCGATTAACACGTCATCGCCCGTTAAAGAAATTTTTAATACGCGAGATAATTATCTGGCGTAAATGCAGGATAATGAATAAAATGACAAAGTTACCTGATCACACTTGGATAATGTTTGAAATGTCGGCAGACATTTGACCCAGCGGACGACCATAAAAAGTAATCTGGCTGTAATCTCCTGTAATGATTCCCAATGGCCAACTCCTGTCGGTAATGCCACGCCTCCGGCTATGACGGTCCTCCAATCGGAGAGGTTAGAGTATCCGTCTCTTCCCACGTATGGCGGAGTCAGCAAGGACGGACAGATGATTGGTGATGTATGAAAATTGACACGCCTACCGGAGTTCCACATGCTTTCTTGCGATTTCTCCGCATTGAGAAGCATCTGCAGGAGACCGGGCGATGTAGCGGATAACTCCTTGTAGATGACGTCAGAGTTAGGGGTGGGATTAGCGGGGGCGGAGGTATCCTTGTTGAGGGCGAAATGGAAAGGGCTAACTAGCGTAGGCTTGCTTATTTCGCTCGGATCTTTCATCTTGGGCTTCCGGGGTCCTCTTTCGTGTTGTACAGCTGTAATGTCGCGCCGATTAGTGACACTTTCAAATAATTGTTAGGGCGTTTGCTGAAAACATACCTTCTTTGTTCATGGAGGCTTCGAAACATTTCTTCAATCTGCAAGATCTGCATTGGTTTCGATGAGTTTTGTCCACTGGACACTTGCCTTTCAGTTCACCCTGAGCTTTGCAGGTGTACACTCGATTTCTGTGAATGCTCCTTTTAAAGAAACCCGAACAACCTGCGAACATAAATAAAAATTCATTACTGCAATAGCATAAAATATGATATTTTTATTTGATAAAGTTAATTTAAAACAATCTAACTGCTGATAATGAAGTATGATCGTTATATAAATGCGGTTATGCAGACTTAAAATCTCGAGTATACTCGGCAGTAGTGACAACGGAGATTAGAAGGACACTGCAACAAAATTAATTTCTAGTATCCACTAATAGAACTGCAAGTATCTATTAACTTGCAGTTCTCTAGTATTGAACTTTAGGTATCTATTGACTTGCCGCTCTAGTATTGAACTGTAGGTATCTATTAACTTGCAGTTTTCTAATATTGAACTCTAGGTATCAATTGACTTGCAGTTCTCTAGTATTGAACTTTAGGTATCTATTGACTTGCCGCTCTAGTATTGAACTCTAGGTATCTATTAACTTGCAGTTCTCTACTATTGAACTTTAAGTATCTATTGACTTGCAGTTCTCTAATATTGAACTCTAGGTGTCTATTGACTAGTATTGAACTCTAGGTATCTACTGATACTAGGTTTCCCCACAATCTACGATTACAATATTGAAGTATCCATTATTACCCTTTATACAAATGCATGTTTTCTTAGAAAACTTTCTTTAAAAAATCGCATTGCATCTGTTAAATAAAACAAGGATTAGGCCTGATTATTTAATGATTCTAATTTTAAAATAAAAAGATTTCTGATTAATGACAGGAGTCAGCCATATTGAAAAACTAGCGATCTCAAATTTTTTCGAGTTGATTTGCGCTCTTTTATGACTAAAGTATTAGAAACATTTTGCATTGTTAATCCATTTTCCACAATATTTATGTCCGTACAATTAAATTACTGAATATTATAATCAAATTCATGATTTTTCTAGAAGAAATATCGGTTTACTCACACTAATCATTCTGATACCATAGCGGCATGGATCTATAATACTAGAGTATATTAAGTTACGATACAAGTTTATTATCCTTAAAATATGGTGTTTATTTATGAGAATTGATCCTCTAGAACGGAAATTTCTACAGCGTATCCAGTTATTAATTGAATCTCTCGAATCTATACTTCTGTTAATGATTTTTCCTTCTGTAGATCCGTAGCGATCCTACTGATTTATTAACGTGTATTTTCCTCAAAGATCAATGTTTCTTTAACAACAATTTATTAACAGAAACCATCGGAAGATAATATTTTTCTACTAGAAATACTAGATGAGAAAATGTTTTAATGTTTTTTATAACACATCTACTGTATGTATTAAAATCTATTAAAATGCCTGATGCAGAAATATATAAAGTTGTAGGATAAATAAACATCATTTTGAAGCATTAAGAACAGAAAAATCTGTTTAAGAAACTAATCGAGTAAAGCAAGACGTGTTTAGACTTGTAAAATAAAAAAATACTCATTTAAATAGTGTTAAACTGTTTCTAAGATGTTTCTAGTCCCTTTACTGTATAAATTTAACATGGCTACAGTATGAAAATATTAAGATAATGTTTTGAAACTTGATCAGCATCAGCGTGGTTACAGAAAGAATGAAACTGTTACAGCAACAAAATTATAAGTTTTTATAATTAATAATAAAATTTTAAGCTAAGTAGACATTGTAAAAATGTCATTTTTATGGAGAACATCCACAAAAATCTCAAAATTTTTATGATAAACTGAAAGAAAAGTACTTAATATGCCATAGTGACCATACTTTGTCACTCTACACGAATCCTCCTCTTAACAATTTAGCGCTTGTTAAAACCGATTTAAGTGCATATTTATACTTAAATTAAGTAAAAAGATTATAAAATTCGAGATTATCTTAATTAAGAAAGATCTGAGTTAAGAAAATCGTCTTCATTTATAACTATGAAGGTAAGAGCAAAAGCAAGAACTCACCATCACAACTGTAAATCCCGTAATGTTTCCCAGAACTCCTATCGCCGCAAACTCTGCAAGGTATATCAAGAAGTCTATCACCTGAAAGATAAAAAGATAAATTCTATTATCGTTAAAGATAATGCCATTACGTCACTCTAGATTAATTCTTACATTTAATGTTACCGGTAAGATAAGTCTAGAAATCATTAGACACGCGAACAAACTCTCCCAATGGGACATTAGCGTGTGGATAACAAAATAGAAGTCCTTCTAACTAAATTATCGATTAGGAAAGACCTCATAATAGGTTTTAAAACTTACGTTTTTCCATTTAATTCGAATCGTAAATGCGTCGAGGGATGCGAGAGACAGATAGATAGATAGAATTAAACGTGGATCAGCATCTTCATCATCTCCATTCTCTGGGATGAGGATGACTTACCTGGATGAGGCAAACTCCAACGAACAAGTGGATGGAAGGGGAGACTTGTTCGACTTTTATGCTCAGGTAGGAATTAAATAGTTTGGGAAACATAACAGCTGTTTACTGAACCTGCGCAGAGTAAACCACACGTGACGTATCGGATCGGGAGGAGAGGAAAACGAGGATGCTTTACTCTGCTCTGGGATTACCTTACCTGAAATGTTTTCGCTAAAAGCTCACCAGAAAGTTAAAAATTAACTTACTTCTGGGTAAACGCAATAGACGATTATTAAAAGCACGCGATAACATATATTTTTATTTTATTTTTTCTCAATTAAAATCGGTAAATATAAGGTTCCTCAATTATTTTGTCATTATTAACAATTTATGATCAGTTTGCAATCGAAATACTTAAAAGATTGTTAATTAATTGTATTTTATGCGATTTAATGATTTTTATTTCATGTATCCGTTTACACGACTTGAGAAGCGATTACGCTATCGTTTTATTCTATCAAACGATCATTATTTGGTAGAAATTCCTTTTACAGATCAATATACACTGAGTTAATTTAAGCACGATGTCTAATTTCGTCGGAATAATGAAGGAAAAAAGTTCCATTTTTGAACAAATTAGACATCGTAACGGATCTATTATGAGTCCAAACAGTTATCGAGACTCCATAATGCTGCTGCAGCAGTAGCAGTTACGAGTTTGCATGCATTCGAGTCGTAAAAGAGGAAAGGGAATAAGAAGAGATGCACATTCTTTGTCAACACGAAATCTCAACTTTAATTAAACAGAAGGATATACGTATATACCTCTCCTGATTGACAATAATATGTCTCCGCTTCTATTAACGTAGTTAACTAAGTAATGATAGCAGAACATGAGAACGAAACCACTTAAAAGTTTACACTCAAATTACATCATTAGAAAAAGAAGATTATGAAGAGAAAGAGAGAGAGAAAAGAGAGAAGCTGCATCATCAATCAATTCTTCATTTGTGGAGAGATAAAAAAAGAAGGTACTTAATAATCTTGATTGGGAACTATTAATGTTGTTGTGGTAGTAGTGTGTTCTCTTTCCCTTTGACAAATCGAATTCGTAATTAAATCGCTGCAAACTTCTTGGTAAAATGGGTTTTCGCTACTGAAAAAATTATCATCTATAATCTCTATTTAAGCAAATGATGTCAGCACTGAAATTCCGGATAGTTTGTCATCTGCATACGTTTGATTTTTGCTTGTTTGCGGATCGTCACAGGTTGCTGCCATCACAGTTTATCTTTCTTGATGTTTAGCTCATCCATATTTACATAAAAATTTCTCTTTTTATACTCAGAAATTTCATCATTTCGCGATCTACAGCTCTGTTAACTTTATGCACTTAAGAATTGCATAACACACCTCTAATTGAGAATTTTGCAAGACTGCAAAATATCCTATGTGCATAGTATCGAGACGATAAGGCGCTAACATCGTCACCATTTCCGTCCTGCAGTGGAGAACGAAGCTGTAAGTTCTAATCCAGTGGATGGAATTTCAAGAGAACAATACAAGATAATTTAAATGGAACGAGAAATGGCAACAGTTCTTAGAAAATGAAGTTCTCCGGAACAGATGTCTTTTTCCTCAAATGAGGTCATTTTTTGCACTATTCTACACATCTTGGGAATTCTTTGCGTGATCAGATGTGCATCTGGCTACCAATAATGTTGTTTTAGCTACAGGACGACCATACACCTGAATCACTTACCATTATTTTTGGTACAAACGTCAAGAACGAAATTAATGTATTTCTGTTAGGTTCCTGTTCTCTGCAGTTAGCAGTGTGAGAATCCAAAGTCTGTTCTTCTTGACCTGTATACATTAATTATAATATCACGTACGGTTTTGAAGTTATCTTAAAATGGCGTCGGAAGGGTAGAAGAACGTCATCAATCGTTTAAAGCATCAAACTGTTTTGTTTGTGGGCCGTTTTAAGATTCCAGAAACGGAAGAAACTTATAAGACTTTAATTAGTGCTTTTCATCTAGGATACTGCGCTCGATTTCTGATTGGTGAGAAGAAACTGATCTTTGCAAGAAATCTGAAAAATGTTTTAATAAAAAAAAACAGAAAAATTGCTGGTAACAAGTTTTGTTCTTGAGGAACAGAGTTTCTGACGTTCAACTCTAATTAAAGTTGCACGATAAAAAACAGATTTTCACAGGCCAGAAAAAACTTTTAAGAGTTTGAAGCACTTATACTCTTCACCATATAAAGGTTACAACTTTTATTGTTATCACATTAAAAATAGAAGTGAAGATAGTATTAGAAGTTCAAGGGGATTAAAAATAGAACTGCAAATTCAAGGATTGAAAAACTACAACTGAAGTAATTATTGCAAGTTCAAAGATTAAAAATAGAACTGAAAATAACTGCAAGTTCAAGGATTAAAAATAGAACTGCAGATAATACTTCAAGGATTAAAAATAGAACTGAAGGTATTACTGCATGTTCAAGGATTAAAAGTAATGCTGAAAGTAGTACTGCAAGTTCAGGGGTTAAAAATAATGCTGAAAGTTCAAGAATTAAAAAAATAGTACTGAAGTTATTACTGCAAGTTCAAGAATTAAAAATAGAGCTGAAGATGGTAATGGCAGTTCAAGGATTAAAAACAATTAAAATTAGTACTGCAAGTTCAAAAATTAAAAATAGAAGTATAGATAATACTGCAAGTTCAAGGATTAAAAATAGAACTGTAACTAGAACTTAAAAATTGAACTGAGAGTGCAACTTTATGAAGAATCTATTTAAAGTAGCACATTATCAATGTTATAACCATATGAAGATCTTTAGAATGTTTTTTCTCTTCAGAACTACTAAATTAATGAGTAAAACCTCACTTAAATCAAAATGAATTTTAGATAACTCTTATTTTCTCCATTATACAAGCTTTAAAAATATTATACATGTTTTCATGAAGAATAAACAATATTTTAAAGCTGACTTTTTAAAATTCTGTTTAATGGATAGCAGTTAAAAAAGCATGTTTTTTTATGTTCGTGTACTTCGAAAACAGCATTCGTACTTTTAACAGCAGAGCATTCAAATATATCTTAAATTCCACATGACCATAAAGAAGCTGTAGAGAATTTTTAGCTTACTGCAACAACCCAGCGTTTTGTCGTTCAATACGAGTAGCAAAAGACAAATCGTTGCAAGATTTATTCTCACGTACCGTAACCGTAAGCTAACGGTTACATAACATGTGAGAGAGACGACAGATGACGCCATAGCAGTTTAATTATTCGAGCAGCACTTGGTTGATCATCTCCAGCGCTTCATTTATGGAAGCGGTAATGGGGAGGAAAGAAAGATGAGAATTCCCATTGGTGATTAATACATTTTACTCTGCTGTATCTATCTTTCTCGTCTCATTTTTTTTCTTTTCTTTAACATCGTATGTAACCTTTTAAACCGGGACACCATTACATAATTAACGATTGCAATAAATTGTCACCATTTGTCATAAGTCTGACGTGAAATGAAAATTTTAATTTGTTTTAGTTAATATTTTTCCGATAGATTCGTTCGGGAAATAATTGCTAACGCCGTTTTGCCCCTGTAAATCAGGTTTCTCCTCTCGATGCTATACTATAAGGAGAAGCGGCAAATCGGGTGCCACCACGTTTAAATTGCATTTTCCAAACGGTTTTATTGCATTTTTTGCAATTTAAATTTGCAATTGTAAGTCATGAGAATATATCATGCAAGTTTTATGCATATTCGCATCGGAAGAATTGGATATTTTCGAAATTATTCGATATTAAACGCATCTGACTATTTTCTCGATTTTGATATTATGTTTAATTTATTAAACTAGGCATAAAATTTCAAACTTCTACAGCTGAAATTATTCGATATTAAACGCATCTGACTATTTTTTCGATTTTGATATTATGTTTAATTTATTAAACTAGGCATAAAATTTCAAACTTCTACAGCATAAATGTGTAAAAGTAAATTTTATACACTTGCATCTCACGTTTCTATAAATAAATTTTCTGTTTTCTTGGTCAGAAATGATGGCATTTGTTAGAAAAATTGATAATTTAGTGCAAACAAATGATAAAATTCCAAGTTTAATCATTTAGTTATGGGAATTAATTGATAATTAACTAGCTAATTTAAATTATAAATTAATAATTAGTAGGAATAACACTTAGCTTATCATGATATATAGGAGAACGTAAACGCTTCAAGATGAATGAAGGATAATTAAGAGAAGGAAGTGATAATTATATAAGAGAATTTATAAGACGATCAGCGATCAGAAAAGACAGTTCTGCTGCACACAGACAAGTCTAAATATCCAATCATGTTTCCTATTGAGTCATGACCTGGCTGCAGTTTTGGAACAGCTGGCTCTAGTCTCCTCGGACTTTACCTGCCCACTCTATACATCACCTATGGCGGCATGCTCCGATTCCCACAACCCTGTAGAGGGGAAGTAAGGCAGGCTTATGTCATCTAGTCACGGTAGCTGGCCATCAAGCATCCACAATAACGACGAACTCTGGGAATTCCTCTGTCTATGGACAGATTCCTAAAAAAACTGCCTCTCTAGACTGAAAGCCCCGATTTACACTTTCATACGTTGTCTTTTCTCTTGTTTTTTTATTTATTTATTTTTCTTTATACTTTCTTTCTCTTTACTGTGAGGTCAGTCCAACTTCGGATATTTTCTCTTTACGTTGGATCAATCTTGCTTGAGATGTTCGCCCCGCAGGATGTTTTTTTTTCTCTCCATTTCTTCGATGACGTAATTAGTAACGCGGAATGTATTTTTTGCTTTGCGGTATGTCAGTCAGAGATGTTATTTTAAAAACTGACTGCGCTCGAAATACAGTCAAAATGCTCTTTCCTTAGTTTTTATCTCTCCATTTCTTCGATGACGTAATTAGTAACGCGGAATGAATTTTTTTTCTTTGCGGTATGTCAGCCAGAGATATTATTTTAAAAACTGACTGCGCTCGAAATACAGTCAAAATGCTCTTTCCTTAGTTTTTATCCGGTTAAAGAGCCACATCGGAGATTTAAGTCAAGAAGAAAAATGATCACGTGAATAAATTCACTTTCTTCTGTTAGAAGTCGATCGTGTTTTGTATGTAAGTGTATTCAGATGATTTATCTCGAAAATTTGGATAGATATTCACTAATGGTAAAGAGATAATTGCGGATAAGATGATTATTTACTAACTAAATTAAAGATAATTATTATACTCGAAGACTTGAGTAAAAATTTTTAGTGATATATAATGATTCTACTGCATTATCTTATTTTTATACCCCCTAATGCGGTTGACATCATAAAAAGTCCACTGTATATAAGTTTTATATACAAACTACGCTCTTTTAAAGATTTTATCTGATTAAATATTTATATTATTAATTATTATATTAAATGAACTCGAAAAAATTTATTCTAATTTTAATTCTAATTATTAATAAATGTAAACATTTTTAAATTATAATTTTATATGTTTAACACGTTTTATGATTAACAACATAGCTACGTTTTATGCATAACTAGGTATTTCGTATTTCTATCCAGACATGTTTTATGACTAACTAGACACTTTTTAACTATGCATATTTTATGGCTAACTAGATATTCTATATGTTTAATTAGATATGATTTATGTTTAAGTAGGCACTCTTTATGTGTAATTAGATATTCTATATGTACAACTAGATACTTTTTATGTGAAATTACATATTTTGCATGTCTATCCAGATATGTTTTATATCTGAGTAGGCACGTTTTATTATTTTATGATATTCTATATGTCTAACTAAATACATTTTATGGCTAATTAGATATTCTGTATGTCTAACTAGACACATTTTACTAGGCACTCTTTACGTGTAATTAGATATTCTATATATACAACTAGATACTTTTTATGTGAAATTACATATTTTGCATGTATATCCAGATATGTTTTATATCTGAGTAGGCACATTTTATTATTTTATGATATTCTATATGGCTAACTAAATACATTTTATGGCTAATTAGATATTCTGTATGTCTAACTAGACACATTTTATGACTAACTAGATATTATGCATCTCTAACTAGACACGTTTTATGGCTTACTAAATATTCTGTATGTCTAATTAGATACATTTTATGGCTAATTAGATATTATGTATGTCCTACTAGAAACATTTTATGGCTGACTTGATATTCTGTATGTCTAATTAGACACGTTTTATGGCTAATTAGATATTCTGTATGTCTAACTAGACACGTTTTGTGGCTTACTAGATATTCTGTACCTCTAACTAGATACATTTTATGGCTGATTAGATATTCTGTATGACTAACTAGACACGTTTTGTGGCTTACTAGATATTCTGTACGTCTTTTTACGGCTGATTAGATATTCTGTATGTCTAACTAGACACGTTTTATGATTAACTGGACACGTTTTATGGCTGACTTGATATTCTGTACCTCTAACTAGACACGTTTTATGGAAACTAGGCACATTTTATGTACATTAAACATGATTTTCATCTAAACAAACATATAAAATACCAGAAATTACAGAGTAAAATATAATTAATTACTGATATGTACAGTTAGATATCTTAGTTGTCCAGTTAATCAATTTTTCATTGTTTAACTAGATGATTTGATTACTTACGTCAATATTTTTATGATAATAAAAAATCTTATAAATTTTAAAGTTTTTAATCGTTATAAATAATTTTATAAACGATATATTATTATACTAACAGTGAAGATTTAACTGTTTTCTGTAAGAATAACTTGTATAAAGGAAAAAAATGTGGAAGAAATTTATTAACATTTGTTATTTTGCTATCGCAATAATAAAATTTTCAGGCCGCAGATAAGAAAAAAAAAATTCTTTTTTTTTTTCATAAAACTTTTAAAAAGTTTCTTACGGTTACGATAACAAAAAGCTAATGGAAAGAATCCTCATGAGAGGTGGAAAAAAAATCGTTGTTTCTCAACTCGTCATTCTTGAGTTAACTTTACGTTATTTTACTCACTACTTCAATCACATAAAAACTATTACGAAGTCTTCGCACGCAAAAACCAATGGGGGAAAAATCCGAAAGAAAAAAATAAAATAAAATAATGTTATTCTCTTCAATTCTTTTATCAGTATCTCTATTGTCCTCATATCAGAAACGCTCAAATAAAAATATGTTACTTTTATTGAGTTGTTATTTTTAATGATTATGTAAATTGAGAAGGTTGTTTTTAAGTAAAATAGATGTGCATGGGTCCATCTATGTTCCTGTTAACTATTTATGCAAATTTGTTATTTTCGTCTCGACTTTTAAAGGCAAAACTCATTAAAATATGATTGCATAGAATTACCATAGAATAAGTTATCTGATTGCTGCAGATAATCTTCCAGTTACTGTCAGTAAATCTATAAAAAAGTTTATATTAAAGTAAACTAGAAAATTTGCATTATTAGGAGTTTCTACTATAAACTCTCCTCTGTCTTTTACAGAGAATAAACTAGAAAATTTTCATTGCTAGGAATTTCTACCAAAACTCCTCTCCGTCTTTGACCTATTAAAGTAAACTAGAATATTTGCATTATTAGGAGTTTCTACTGTAAAATCCTCTCCATCTTTGACCTATTAAACAAGAAAATTTGCATTATTAGGAGTTTCTACTGTAAAATCCTCTCCATCTTTGACCTATTAAACAAGAAAATTTGCATTATTAGGAGTTTCTATAATAAACTCCTCTCCATCTTTGACCTATTAAAGTAAACTAGAAAATTTGCATTATTAGGAGTTTCTACTACAAACTCTTTCCGTCTTTGACCTATTAAAGTAAACTAGAAAATTTGCATTATTAGGAGTTTCTTTTATAAACTCCTCCATCTTTGACCCATTAAAATAACAAGAAATTACTGTGATGGAGAAAGTTTAGCGTGAAATTCACGAAAGATATGTTCATAAAAAGTACAATTTAACGATTTATCACTTATAAGAACGTTAGTGATGGATCAATTATCGCTTGTTAGCTTTAGATCTATGGAAAACATGAATACAATATTTCGTTTTCCACTTCTAACCAAGCAAAAAGTGATAAAAAATCATAAAAAACTCTTTATATCGCTTAATTACAATAAAGTAATACTTTATCTAATTCAGCGATTTAATGAACATTTATTACTGAAATTCTCCTGTATGTCATCTAAATAAGTTGCTCCATCTTCTCTCTCGCTCCAATGCTAACTTTATCATGGTAGCAATGGCCAATTGATAAACAATAACCAAATGTAGCACGGTTAAGAGCTGGAGAACGCATAAAACACTTGAAAATTCTCAAAGATGCAAGAATTTATTAACAACTCGCATCAGCACATGAAAACATCGAAAGTCTATCATTTACTCTCCGTTCTCCTCCTCCTCCTCCTCCGGAAACCAAAAGTGCGTGATTTTTACCCAGACTCTTTTTCCCTATAACGAAAAGGGGGCGAACGGGGGAATAGACAAATTTCCATTCCATATATTTCCCTTCTAATCCAGAAGAGGACGAAATTTTCTTGCGTGCGACCGTATAAAAGAGTAACATAGAGAGGAGTAGGAGGATAGAAGAAGAAAAAGGGGAAAAATATTTTGGTGGAGAGTTTTAATGTTTGAAAGGGTCCATCTGTTCCCAGTAGTTCCCACAGGGGATCAATAGTTGATTAAATATGACTAGGAAACGTAGCTTCGACTGTAAGCAGCTGTCGTGATGTTAACAGCTGCAAAACGTTCGGTTTGCATACTTTAAAGGGGACGAGAGGTAAAAAGGATGAGGAAACGATCGAATGTGCTTTTGGATAATGACGTTTGAAACGCTTTTCTTTTGTTTCCGTTCGCTCTCTAATGTATAATGACGACTCTATAATGGAGATAGTAATGAGCTATACGTTTCTATTAAGACGCCATTTGCGATCTATATTAAGTCCCTCCTTTGCTTTTTACATTTATTGGTGTTGAAGCATGGCCACTTTCTTCTTTTTTTTTTCCTCTTAATTTTACTCCCTGCCTTCGTCCTGTTTACATTATTTATCGTCTTAGATAATGTCTTTAAATGGCTCCGCACGTAGATTTTTGTCATCGAACGTGTGAGGTTTTAACAGTTGTTTTATTCTTACAGCGCTAAAGTATCAATCAAAAAAAATTCTTACAACGTAACTTTAAGGATTAGAACCTTAACTGCAACTTTTAATTGATAAAAGACTCATAAATACATTTTTAAATGCACATATTCCTAAAAGAGAGGAAAAAATTGCATAGTACAGAGAAAAAAATATATAAATTCAAATTCTCTTCTTGCGTGATGCAAAACGCGAATAATCATTTTTTAAGTAAAGTTTATAAGGCCCAAAAACACAAAAATAATATTAATAACTTTCGGATTATTCACGTAAAGTGACTTTTTAGCAGAAGAGTCGATGATGTAGATGTTTACAATTTCTTTTTTTTTTTAATATCTCCTCCTGATCATTTTATGATGCGTTTTAAGAAACAGCGTTTAAGTGTTTCGGCTATTAAGTTAACTAGTTAAGTTATACTTAATTGAAGTTTAATATTAAAACACTTAAGTATAGTTTTGCATGTTAAAGAGTGTAGCATCTTAGACATTGTTTCGTCCGTTTGATAACCGAGAGAAGTGAGGATGCTGAGACTTTTCTTAACTATGATACTACTCAAAAAAAGCAATTTTTTAGTGAAAACATAGATTTTTAAATGAAAATAAAAACTGAAATCTAGATTTTACATTCTATAAAACAATTTATTTTAGAAAATGGCTTCAGAGAATCATAAATTTTTACTTTATTTTATATCATAATAATACTTAAATATAAACTTTCTTAAAAAATAATTACTGTTTAAGGGAAGATAAAACTGTATTTATGTATTTAAACATGATGATAATATTAATTTTTTTGCATAAAATACAGTAACAATAATGTTGTTCCCCTGTAAAAGTATCTTTTCTGCTGAGCATTTACCGTTAGAAGCATTAGAGAGTGAAGACAAAACAAATAGATGATATGCATAGTTCTAATTTCTCATAATTTATATAAATTTTATTAATTTTTACATTCTGGTTTACTTAATGCTTATCTGAAACAAGTAATTAAGCATTGAGAACGATAAATTGCGAAATATTCGCTCAATACAGCAAATTTTCTAAAATTTATATTAATATTTTACAATTTTCATGTTGTAAAGTCAATTATTTAGCAAAATTATTGATTTTTTTATGCTGTGAAGAGCAAAAACACCAATTTTTATACTGTCAAGAAGTTTCATGAGTGAAAAGTCATAATCATGCAGGATGCAGTGGAAAACGAGGATTCTTTACATCGAAAATTAAGTTGTAAACGATTTTAAAGTTAATTTAATGATAATTTCATTATATAGTCAAAGATGGTAACGTATAAAACTTAAAAAATAATTGCATTCTTAGCCATTAAACGTAATATGGACTTCTAAAGATACTTGCACAGTATAGAACCTACTAATTCTATTCTATCGCCTGAACAATCTTTGCGTGGAGACAAAAAGAACAATTTTTCTCAAAAAATAATTCTCTGTAGTTTCTAGCCTTTATAGTTTCTTAGAAAACGTCCAATAACTTCTCACAATGCTTTGTAACTTTACTGTGTGCAATGCATTACAGCTTCGATCTGACATAAGAAATTTATAAGTGTAAAGGCTGAATCTACGACTAATGTTTTAAGAAATATGTTAGAAAAATCACGCATTTTAAGCGTAAAAATATTTTCTAAAGCTACAGAGTATAATCAGTATCAGCTAGACAGAGAAAAAGAGTAATGAAGATACCTTGAAGATAGTGGGAGAAATAAGAAAGACAAGAATAAACTGGCTAGGACATATACTAAGACATGCAACTCTATAGTGAAGATCTTCGAAGGAAGAATTCCTGGAGGAGCAAATGCACATGAAGATCTCGCAACTCCTATATAACCCAAGCTTGCAAAGATGTTGGAGCGATAGGATATGCAGATCTGAAGAGAAATTTTGAGGACAGAGACAGATGGAGAAAGATCTCATGGACTTTTCCTTACCAATCTTAGAACTGCTCAACTAAACAGAGCGTAGAATCAAGAGTTTAGTAAGATTCCTAAAAATCCTCTCTACTTATGAGTCTCGAACATGATATGAACTGATATTATCGATAAGTTATGAAGATATAAACAAAATTATATCAAAATAAGAGTAAAAATATGTCTAAATAGTTAAAAAAAATCCAAACTAATAGAGAATATGATTTCATGGCAAATAGTCCAAAAGGGTTTTATGATGAACCGTCATATATCTCAAAGTTGAGAAGAAATCATAATAATTAAAAAATTAATGTGAATCTAATCCATTTAAAATAAAAAATAAAAATCACTCAAATTAAAATTGTTGATATAGAATAGTAAATATGTTTAAGAAATCTATAGATTTCTATCATTATTTAAAACGTAACATGGCCTAAAGCTCTTTAGTACGTATAACGACAGCTATTTAATATTTCTTGATAGAAAAATCTAAGGATATAAAAAGTAACCATGTGCAAAATCGGTTTTTTAAGAAATTCGAAAGAGTAATACCAAAGTTTATCAAGATTGATTTAGTTACTAACACTGTACTTAAGATAGATTTAATTACTAAAACGATCAAGATACTTTACTAAAGCGCTGAAGATTCTATTGTTAAGATTGACTTTTCTGCTAAGGTTCTCAGATTCTATTGTTAAGATTGACTTATCTACTAAGATTCTCAAGAATTTATTGTTAAGATTGACTTATCTACTAATATTCTCAAGAATTTATTGTTAATATTGACTTATCTATTAAGGTTCTCAAGATTATTAACAATAAAATCTATTGTTAATATTGACTTACTTGCTGTCCTCAAGATTATATTCTTAAGATTGACTTACCTGCTAAGGTTCTCAAGATTCTATTGTTAAGATTGACTTATCTACTAAGGTTCTCAAGATTATATTCTTAAAATTGACTTACCTGCTAATGGCCTCAAGATTCTATTCTTAATATTGATTTATCTACTAAGATCCTCAAAATTATATTCTTAAGGTTGATTTATCTACTAAGGTTCTCAAGATTATATTCTTAAGATTGACTTATCTACTAAGGTTCTCAAGATTCTATTATTAAACTTAATTTATCTATTAAAGTAGTCCTCTTTCCTATGTTGTCAAATTTTATTCATAATACTGACTTATCTACTAAAATAGTCAATATTCTTTGCTAAAATGTCCAAGATTCTATATTTAAGATTGATTTATCTACAAAGACAGTCAATATTCTTTAGTAACGTTTCTATTCTTATGAATGACTTATCTATTTAAATTAGTTAAGACTCCATTCTTAAGATTGACTTATCTATTTTAATCTTTAAATTCCCGTTAAAATGCCCTCTTTTGTTTTTTTTTGTTTTTTTTTTTTTTTTTATGTGTTCTTCTTTTTTATTTTTATTCTTTTATTTTTTTTTTTTTTTTTTACATTTTCCGACGCTTCATTTCTTAGCAAATTACGTCAAAAATTAGAAGTAAACGTTTTATCTACCGTATCTTCTCAGATACTCAGCGTTAATCGATCCCAGCACGTCACCAGCAACTTGTACTTCTGGTCCGCGTTATCCGCTGTCATCTGCACAATTATCTTCTTCCCCCTCACATCAATAACAAACGGAAGAAGCAGAAGAAGGAGAAGAAGCGCAAGAGCAAGTAGAAGGAAGGAGAAAAAAAAATTCAATCTAGTTTTGCATGTCCTACAAAAGAATATCCGGAAAATAAAATTAGATTCGATTTTGAATGCAGAGAGAGTGGTCCATCAAATGCTTATTGAGTTTATAAAAGTTGACGGCGAAGAAAGGAGAAATTATTCAATCTATTTGGTGATCGACCAAAAGACGTCGTGAAGCAAAATTACAAAGTTTCCGTCCAACATCTGTTTACCTTTCACATAAAGTAGTTTGCATGCTGCATGCAAGCCAACGTGTATATTGTACACGCAGTCACTTCGGGCAGTAAGCCATTAATGCCACCGGGACAATATTTTCGTCACTCTCTACGTCACACCACCTTTCCACTTCACTGTATTTACGAGATTTGAAAGTCGATAACTTAGGTTGCAAGAGAGGAAAACTCCTTGTTTATACAACGGTATTACTCGGCTAATGAAGCGAATCATGCAGAATGCTGTGCCTTTGTATAGTTAACTGTGTTACGGAATATTCTCCTTCTTCACACTTTAAATTAGAATAAAATATAGGGTTGTTTTACATTAAAAGTCGCTTCGTGCAGCTGAACCGATTCACACTTAAATATGGTGAAATTTCAGTTTACTGTTATATTAGCAGATACATACTCTTTTATTGGATGAAACTGTCGATTAATGTGATTACGCAACAATAGAAGATGACGAAACAATCAAATTAATTTAAATATGTAGCATTATCTCTAAAAAGTTTTAAAATAGACAAGCAGACATATTGTTACATCATAAGCAATTGTTACGTCATAAAATGTATTAGATCATTTAATAAATTTTCTATTGTAAATTGATTGAGCCTCTACTTTTATATTAACAATAAAAATTTTGTAAAGTTTCTACAATTTTCATCATACAACACCAGTTTGCCAGCGTTTTACTTAAACAGGAGTTAATTAGTTGATTCTATAATTTTTAATATAAAAATAATCGATAGAGATAATCAAAATTAATTTTTATTAAATATTTTAATATAAAACTTTCAAAAACGACGAAACAATCAAATTAATTTAAATATGTAGCAATATCTCTAAAAAGTTTTAAAATAGACAAACAGACATATTGTTACATCATAAGCAATTGTTACGTCATAAAATGTATTAGATCATTTAATAAATTTTCTATTGTAAATTGATTGAGCCTCTACTTTTATATTAACAATAAAAATTTTGTAAAGTTTCTACAATTTTCATCATACAACACCAGTTTGCCAGCGTTTTACTTAAACAGGAGTTAATTAGTTGATTCTATAATTTTTAATATAAAAATAATCGATAGAGATAATCAAAATTAATTTTTATTAAATATTTTAATATAAAACTTTCAAAAAGAAAACGACCTATCAATCGAAAAGTTTTATGCAAAATATGAGTGATATTTTATTAAAATTTTTCTAAACTAGCGATAAAAATTTCTTAGAAACTAAAAAAATGATACAAATTTGTAGATATATGTCGACATTATGATAATTTCAAGATATAAATACTTCTTATCAAAGTATTATTCTGAGCCATAGGATCAGGATATATATTAGTCTATATATTTTCTTATGAATATATATAAAATGAGTTATTGTTGAGGTCTATTTCGCGAGAACATCTGAACGGCATTCTTTTATTGTATAGAATATTTTATCTAAAGAGAACATCCTGTATCTCTTTTTGTAAGAAATATAGGATGTACTCATAGTTCTAATCCTTTGAAAAATTAAGAATAAAGTGAGAATATTATAGGAAAGCCTAATGGAAGAGGAAAAGAATCTTGTCAGAAGTGTGGCAGTCCTCTAATGGAAAAACATATAAGTGAATGTGGGCGAATTCTGTCCCATCCACAGAAGAGAAATGTAAGAAATCAACTTTTACTTTAAGAAAGGGGAGAGAGGATGTATTCAACCCCGTTTTGAAGAGGGAAGGATAAAGTGAGAATAGAAAACAGAGTAGGATCTTTTTTTTCCCACTAATGCCCTATCAAACTTCTACTGGCAGGATCCTTTCCCTCCTTTCTCATATATGGGAAAAGAGGGAAAGGATCCTGCCAGCAGAAGTTTGATAGGCCACTAATGGAAGAGAAGATGGTATCCTTTAGTAGCTTCTTAAGACAAATGGGTCAGAAAATGAGTGAATTCTGGCTCCAATCCATAAGGAACAATATCTTAATTATCATTAAAGTTAAATAAATGCGTTGGGAATTGTTCGAAAAATAACAAAATAAAATGGAAACCTGCTGTTTCAATAATAAAATGGCGAAAAACTTATTCCAATACAAAAATATTTTAATATTATTTATGATGATTATGATGTAAAAAGTTACACCTAAGCCATATATTTTTACAAAAGTTGGCTAAACATATTCAATTCTTCTGTTTGGACATCCATAATCAAGTTATATCGAGAACCAAATATCGAAAACCATTAAAATCTTAGGATATTATCCAATTTACACACTTATTAATTTTAAGGATACTGTGTAATCTCGTTACAAGAATGATAATATCTCTAAAATTATTTGCAACAATAATTTCCAATTATTTTTCTCATCTGTATGTCATTAAACTACAGATGATTGTTTAATTTTATGTTAATTAAGCATCTACAGCTTTTGTAGTCTCTCCACGTATTCTCGTTACAAGATGGCGATTTTTGAAATTTAAAAAATTAATATTGTCGCATATTAAAGTTATCACATGTATTTGAATGATTTTCCGTGTAAAAAATGGTGATAACTTTGCTCAATTACAGTGAAAAATTTATGTATTTAAGTTTGCAGAAATCTATCGATATTTACTAATTTTTCTTGCGGAAATCTATCGATACTTACAAAGTTTTCTTGCGGAAATCTATCGATATTTACTAATTTTTCTTGCAGAAATCTATCGATACTTACTAATTTTCTTGCAGAAATCTATCCATATTTACTAATTTTTCTTGCGAAAATCTATCGATATTTACTAATTTTTCTTGCAGAAATCTCGATATTTACTAATTTTTCTTGTAGAAATCTATCCATATTTACTAATTTTTCTTGCGAAAATCTATCGATATTTACTAATTTTTCTTGCAGAAATCTCGATATTTACTAATTTTTCTTGCAGAAATCTATCCATATTTACTAATTTTTCTTGCGGAAATCTATCGATATTTACTAATTTTTCTTGCAGAAATCTATCGATACTTACTAATTTTTTTTGCAGAAATTTATCGATACTTACTAATTTTTCTTGCAGAAATCTATCGATTTAAATCGATAGATTTCTGCTAGACATATTTACTAATTTTTCTCTAAGCAGGAAAATTGCTCAAACAAAAATTACATTTATTTTCTTTCATTTTTAAACGTTAAAAATATAAACGCAGATAATAAATTAATTAAATATTTTATTATTAGAATTTTAACCAATTTTTCGATTTTAATTTTAAAGCTGGAAAAGAAAATTATAGAGTGATTACCGGTATATGTACAAGTCTTTGGGATGAAGCGGATGATTGATGATCCACTCTCCTGTATCGGATATCCCATATCTGACATCACGCCATTGGATATCAGGCCCATCAATTTACAGATTGATTCCGTCCATTCAGGAATGACGTTATTTAATGCCGATTTTTTCTCCTGGTGACGTCATGCATAATTGGTAACCAGCAGCACTTATCTTGCTACACCCATTCATTACACAGTTTAGTTTTCTGTCCGATGCAGCAACTTAGAGAAGCATCATTTCCATATGCACATATTGTCGTATAACAAATGAGTACATTTGGTGACATATTCTGCATTCAATGCGAGTTTTCTTTCGTGTGTTAACAGATTCAGTCCTTTTCCATGTCTGGCTTAATGCAATTGCCCCACATATGATCGATCACACAATACAAAAGAGTATGATCGATCCATACTCTAACTGCGAATAGTTAACAGTGATCACATATAGATCAATACGGAACGGCACAGATTTCTTCCATTTTCAATACTTATCAACAATTATTTACAAGTTTTTCTTCATTTATTACTTTTCTACTGAAATTTAAAAAAAAAATTATAAAAATTAAATAAAAAGTTTGCAATAAAATATAAAAAATTTTAATGTGAAGAATTTAATAATTTTAAGCAGAAAATATTAATAGCATATAAAAAATTTTAATGTGAAGAATTTAATAATTTTAAGCAGAAAATATTAATAGCTAGTATATTTTTCTCAGTAATTCACTTGCGTAATTATTTTTATTTGGAAAAATTAAAAATTTATTATTAATTTATTCAACTGTAAACTTTTTTACGTTTAATGAATTTAGAAATTTATATTTTTCTGTTTATTTTTTTTTGTAATTAATTATAAATTACGTATAAAAAATTAAATTCTGTCATTTTTAAAAATGACTGGAATAATGAATAGCGATATTTAAAAATGAAGTTAAAGGAAAAGTGTGGATATCTTTTAACAACATTTTACTCAAAAATTTCTTTCTTCATCTTCGATCTTTGATGAAATATTTGAACATTATTATTTAATTATATTAAAAATTATATTATTAATTATTTACTAAAGGTTTGCTACATGTGATAGAAAAACAAATTTCAGAACACGCGTTGTTTACTAAGAAGTAAACATAAATTATGTAATTTTTCAGTATAATTATTTTGATTATACTTTCCTCTGAAGGTGTTAAGTGTTAAAAAAGCAATACAAAAATAATTAAAAATATCAAGACAATTTAACCATTTACCAAACTGGTTTCCATACGAGACTTTCAGATTACCATAGTTTGAATCACAATTATAAAGTCAAGCTTAATTTATTTAAATAATTAAATAGCTTATAATTAACATGCTGTACTTCACATTAAGATTACTTAGAAATTTTATGCTACTCTAAACAAAACATGATAAATTATGCATTAAATTTAAAGTAGACGCATTATATACAAATGCAAAATATTTATCATGTAGAGGATAAATAACATTTATCTTAAAATTATAAATATAACTGTGATAATTTTACGCTCATAAGTCTATAATTTTTAAAAATATCCATCATTAAAGGTAGCAGAATTAAATCGGTTGTTCATGCGACTTTACAATTTATGGATTTAGAAACTTTGTACGCAGTTTTCTTTAACTTAGAAGAAAATAACTGTAGAAACAATAATAATTGTCAATATTAAATCAGAATTTAGATATTATAAAAGGTATTTTTTTATAAAATACGATAAATTATGATAGATATAGAATTCTAAATTATTTCAATAGATCTCAAATGGAGCAAGAAGCTACTCCACATTGAGTAAGTATGAATATGTTGGACTGAAAATATGAATGAATGAAAAAATGCTATATTATGGAGTGAAAAAGAAATTTTATCCAATAAAACAATCTTATCGACAGAAATATAGAATATAAATGTCATGAAGAAAAGAAGGAAAAGTAAGTAGATTTCAGTAAGAGAAATTTTGATTTGTAAGGTAAGTCTATTCATATCGGATGCATAATACATCTTTCTTGATTTTTAATTGATATTCTGTAATAATAGAAGAAAATTATCACTTTAAAATTTAATTTTTTCAAATTGAAAAGTAAGAATAACGACCGAAAATTGATGAAAGATAAGAACTAAAAAATGAGCGATAACATAGAACCATAATAAAATTAAAGAAGAATAAAGTGCGAAATCTAATCATGATTACTTATATTATCTAATGATTTTTCAAAATATTTTATTTATCTACTAAACATCCGGACAAAAAGAAAAATAAGACTTAATTATGGAAAATAAAATAATATATTTACTATAAAATTTATAGTCACATATAATGATAATTAAGGAATTTACAGAAAGATGCTGCGATTGTTTAATATTTTATCGAGAAAGAAAATGCAGACATATTTTTTAAAATTACAAAATTAGCCAAAAATAATATACCATTTAAAACATAATGAAAAAAAAAAAACAAATTAAAACTGACTCTCTCTGACTTGGCCTTTCTCTTCTTACCTATTTTCTTTTCTCCTTCCCACGTACTTTGTTTTTTACAAAGTTCTGGACTTTTTCCCTTACCTATTTTTTTTCTCCTTCCCACGTACTTTGTTTTTACAAAGTTAACCTTTCGTTTACATTATTGCGTTTCTGGCGATACCTGGCCTCATAATTTGATCTCGCGTCGTCGCCATAATATCTCGTGTTTTGTTGAGGCTTATGTTTTTGTATATAAAATTCTGCTGATAATCGAGACACATTAATCGATTGTTTGTTGAGGCTTATGTTTTTGTATATAAAATTATGCTGATAATCGAGACACATTAATCGATTGTTTATCGTTAAATTAACATCTTTCTGAGGATGTTTATATATTACTTTACAAAACTATTTCTTTTATTTATAATTATATTAAATTTATCCTTTTTTTTGTATTATTTATTGGGAGAAGTTTCCGTAGCGAACAAGAAACTTCATCCATCTAAACTTCACATTCCTTTTTCTTTTTTAAATTCAACTTATCTATTCATACAATTAATAGTTCATCATAAGAAAAAGTGCAGACTATACAATTATATAGTCACGATTCTCACATAATAGAAAAATTTTTTAAATAACAATTAAAGAATAGCATATTAATAATTATATATATATATATATAAATTCTTGCCAAAAATTCAAATCTTTGATTTTAATTAAAATAAACTGATAAAAATACTGAAAAATATTAAGATAATATTCACTATTAGTAGTACTCCTTAAAAACTAAATCTAGCAGCCTATATAGAGAGCACTAATTACCAATAAGATAATTACTTACTTAATTTCCATAATGGTTTTTTTATGCTAAACAACCAGGAAAGGCATGATGCAAATGGAACAACTTCTGAAGAAATGTCCATGGTGAAAAGCACAACATGTGCTATACAAAAAATTTCTACCAAACATGAATATGGAATGTGAGATGAATGACACTTTTAACAAAAATAATCATTTTTAGCTTCTTGGTACACCAGTAATACAAACATCATTAGACAAAACAATAGAAACTTATTTAGAAAACAGTTAAAATATTCATAAAAATGTTCTAGCAGAGTAGAACTTTAAAGAAATTTCCAGAAAGGCTAAGTATAACAGGCTGAATTTCATTTTATCTTTATTATATATAGGAGATCAAAGTTTTTGTGTATATTTAATAAAGAATAAAAATGGATAAAGAAACAGCGTATGATGATATATTGGGTTTAAAGCTAAGTTGTACATCTGAAGAATTAAAGAAAGCATATAAAATATGTTGTATTTTCAAAAAGAATTTGAAAGGCTATACTGAATAAGTGGTTTTTTTTAAAACTTTATTAAGAATACTTAATCTTCATTTTTGTTTTTTATTGGTATTTTACAAATTGTCATATTTTTACAGAAAGATATAATTAGTAGCATACAGAAATTATTTAAGGCTACTGTAAAATTTACATATACAATATATGGTATAAAATATATACACAAAATTTAAAAAAAAATAAAGATAAAAACCATTTAAGTGTAATCCAAACAAACATTTATGTCTGGGATACAGCATTTTAATATCAAAATAGAAAATTATTGATATATATTATCAAAATAATAAGCCATTGAATTAAATAGGTATATTGAAAATAGTTGTGAAATTATATAGATGGGTCCTGGTATTTTGGAATGTTTTTACTAACCATTATTGTTATAAGTGAAACTTTTATCTAAGTTCAGAGAAGATACTTTGAACAATTATTCTGGTACATTAAAGTATTTTCAGATCTATACATAAGTTTTTCTCTTTTTCTTGATCCTAAGTTACATCCAAAAATTTTAGACATTGTTTTATTATACCCTATTTATTTATTTTTATATATATTTTTAATTTGAAATGCAGAAGAGTTGGCATTCAGTAATTTACATAACTTAAATTTTTAATATTTGTTATGAGCAATAAATAGATTTTATAGCTTCTATTCATAGTTAAATTAAATTACAGATTTTGGCCGTGAACATGACAACCATACCGAAACAGGAAGAAATGATATGCAACCTGAACGATCCAGTAAGAGAGCAAGAAGACAACGTACAAATGATCTTAATTGTAGAGATGAAACCATGGACCGACATGAAAGAGAGATAACTGGAGGTAGTGGAAAGAAACAAAAGAAGAAAAAGAGAAAAACCAAAGCTGAAAAAGAGCGAGATACTTCACCTATTGAGCCTCCTATTGATCCAGATGAACCTACATACTGTCTTTGTGAGCAAGTTTCCTTTGGAGAGATGATTGGTTGTGACAATGAAGAATGTCCAATAGAATGGTTTCATTTTTCTTGTGTTGGTTTGACTACAAAACCTAAAGGGAAATGGTACTGTCCAAAATGTAGAGGAGATAGAAGCAACCAAATGAAACCCAAGACTTCTTAGCATTTTGAAAGTTATCCATTTTCACCATTCTCAACAGTTCCATAATGTACATTAATTCTCAGATTTATCATTTTCATCAAACATTATTTTAATTATTCAAAATTATTATATTTATAGTGGAAAAAAATTGTCAAAAAAGTTGCTTGTGAAAATTATATCTGTATAATAAGTTAATTGTTACCAGATTTATTTAGCTGTTAAAGAATATTTTACATTTTTCTGTTAATATTTAATGTTTAATTAGTAAATCTTATACTTCAAAAAGAAATAATAAATTTGATTACATATTTAAGAATGCATTAAAAAATATTAGAGTGTCAGTTATCTGAATAAATTGTAAATTTTCATAATGCTTTACAATAAAATTATCATCACATATTTATTAAAAAATTAATAAAGCAATATAATTATTTAGTAAATATAAAGCTTGTGTATTTAATAAGTAATCTTTAAGTTTTTTTTAAGTTAAATTATTATAAGTTTATCCCATGACTAATATTTATGTACTTCTGTGTATTTATTTTTTATGAAATGTACACGTGTGTGTGTGCATGCACATACATACATACATACATACATACATACATACATACATACATACATACAT
>AYEL01086049.1:0-10269 GCA_000484575.1 Olivierus martensii
TATATATTATTAAAATTTATAATAAAAATTTAATTTCAGTATATATTAATTTATATATAAATGTTACTTTTTTTTATCAAATGTAAACAACACTACTGAACTTTCAGTATTTATTAGTAAAAAATAAATTTAATATTGGTCATATTAATATGCTTAATATATTATAATTTCTTAAAATTTACCATTATGGTATTAGTTGAATTGGTGTTTGGATTATTTTTATCATTACATATACTTTTTATTAATATATTTACAATCATTTCTATTGAGATATTTAATAGCATTTATATCATTTTACTGTTTTAAACAGTAATTGTTATAAAATGGATCTTGGCTGTATTTTATAAATTTCTATTCTGTTAAAAAAATTCTTAAAAGAAAGTAAAAAAATAATAATTTTATTAATTATATAAAAATCTCATATAGAAAATTCAAATGAAAACTTAAAGAAGTTGACTTTATAATGATTGTAATCATTCTTTGATTGTTTAGTAAATAAAAATAATGAAGAATGTATAAATATTGATAAATATTTAAAATTTATACTATGAAATTCAGAATAGATTTGTATCTTAACATTTAACTATAAATATATGAAATATATTTTCAGTTAAATATTAAATTTCTAGAAAACTAAAATATATTTTATTCTGGTCTATAGTTAATGTTTTGTTTACAATATATGAATTCATACAAATATGTTGCTTAAAGAAGCTACTATATTAGAAATGTATTCTTTTGTTTATAAACTGCCAACTTTTTTTTATATTTATATTACATAATATTAAGTTGAATTTGTTTTTCTTGTTTCTTTTTTGATATTTCAAAAGAACATTGTTTTAATTTGTTTTCTAATGTAATTTATTTTCATACTTATAAATACTATGTTATTGTTATATGAAAATATAAATTCTAAGGATGTGTAAATGGAATTTCTAAGGATGTTGTTTAAATTTTAAAATAAACAGGTTGGAAAAAAATTAATACAAAAATTACTTAGGTATGCTGGAGATAGATCTACAAGTAGATTATGCTAACTTTAGAAACAAAATACAGTACAGTAATGCAATCATTTTAAACAAAATGTTTTATTTATATATTCAAACTGTGAAAATAATTATAAATTATAGGAGAATTATTCTTTAAAAAGTTTTTACTTTTTGTATATAATTGAATATTATTTTTTGTTTAAATTTTTAGTAATTGATCAAGCTTTTTAATATTTTGGAGATGAATACAATTATAAGTTTAGTGGAGATTTTTTGATATTGAAAATCTAAATCCTATAATTTTATACTAAAGAATATTAGAAAAAATTACGTGCAAAAAGAATTTTATATTTTTCCAAAAGATCTAAGATGTAAATGTTCCATTTTGCACAACTTTAGAGAATGCTTTTTAATGATTTTGTTGTTAATAAAATATGTAATATTAGAATAGAGATTTGTCCAAGATAGTTTGTTTATTTGTAGAATAATGTATGTTTCAGGTGCGTTTTAGTTATCAAAATAAAGAATGAAATATATAGAGTCGTAGTATTTGTTCAGTTTTTTAATCTAAATATAGATTAACATTAAAAAGGCCATTTATAGTTTCTTTTAAGGAAATTTAAATTCAACATCTCTAAACTGATCGATCAAATGCAATAGTTAAAACATTTCGTTTGAGAAAACTGGAGAACTTACTGGTTTATAAATTTCACAAAATGCATTATGGATTACTAAATATTTAAAGTGGGACCAACAAGCTATGTTAATTTATATAATAAATGGAAGATTGCTTTTGTGCACCTTGTTTGTAATTTATCATTCATTTACAATTGAGAAACTCTATTTTGATTTCATTAGTGATATTTGGCGTGGATCTCTCATTAAAAATCCATTAAATGAATAGAATAGCTGATTTTCGTGCCTGAATAAAATATAGCGTTGATTATATGTAATAGTGTACGCTACAGTGGGTGATCGGTTAACGAACATAATCCGTTCCAAGACAATGTTCGTTAACCGATCATCGATTTACCATAGGTTTTCATGGGAATTTAATGAATTAATTATTCTGGATATCAAAAAAACATAAATAAAAAATTATATAATTTCTTACTACGTGTATTTATATGTAATAACAATAATATAGATGAAAATGCAAGACTATTTATATATATATGTTTATTTTCCGATAAAGAATCTGTCCAATATCGATTGCTTTTTCTTCTCCAGGATTTTTCGGAAATGATTAATAGCATTGTCCTTGTAGAGATCCCCCCAGCCTATTGACTTCAACCTGGTATGGATGCCATTCTAAGACGAAAAACTTGTAAAATCTCTCTCTTACCTTCTTTAATAAATCTTTGATTTATTTTCGTTGTCTCCGAGTTCATTTTAATCGTGAAAAACTAGTTCTTCCATCCTTACCCATAAGTCCACGAACTCGCAAGTCCTAAGCTTGTCATTCCGTTAGATTAGTTAAGCCGAAATAGCCTCATTGAATATTTTTATCTGGCAGTGGCCACTTATAGAGCCGCCATCATCACAGACTAATCAACACCCATGATGGGGTCAACCGGAAGATTGAAGGTTGGGTTTCAACTGGCCGGGCCCAGATCCCTCCTGAAAAATTGAAGGAGTGGGACTTACGGATCCTCCAGGATGGTAAGCCACAGCTTTACCATGCAGCCATCCGGCTGATCTCTTATTCCGTCAGTCTGCGGGTCCTTGTTCTGTGGGGTGTTCGTTATCCGAACATGTGTTCGTTAACCGAACATAAAAATCTTCGGGAAAAACCACTGTTAGTTCCATGAGGTGTTCGTTATCTGAACATGTGTTCGTTAACCGAACATAAAAATCTTTACAAAAGTGTTCGTTAACCGATCACCCACTTATATATTCCACCGTAAACAGTGCTCATCAATATCTACCAGAAGTTAAGGAATGATCACTCAGCAAGATTTAACTATTCTGAAAAACCATCTTTGAATCAGGAACCTCATTCTTCAGAATGGTGCAAAAGTAAAAACGCATAAAAATCTTTAATTTTATATTTATCATAATCATTTACAAAATTCATAATTTTAAATTAGCGTTTTGTTGCTTTACTACATTGATTACAGAATTAGATTTATTTTTAGATAAGTCTAAAAGCACATTTGTCATAATTGCTCAAAATATACTGAAGTATTAATCATCATCATATATCAGTTCTTAACCAGTGTTCCCCGAAATTATAAAATTAGTAAAAACTGTACTAAATTTTTACTTCCCTTTCTAATCAATGAGATTACTAAGAAGCGGGCCATTTCCAACCACGGGTTGCACCCATACAAGTGGAGGGGAGTCGAATGGTAAAGAGCGGAGATCACCGGAACCCCGAAAAAATTTTGTGAGATACCGGACCCGGGTCCTCCTGCCAACACGTTACCATCCGGCCACCAAATTTTGTAGTTGTTTTTCACGTTTACACAACTGCTGAAGAGAATTGTCTTGGGGAAATTTCATGTGTTATATTTATACAAATATGTGGTGTGTTGGTTTCCATTCTTACCTCAAAACGTGCTTGAAAACTTTTTCATACATTAGTATTTCTTCATACTCTACTAAATTAAAATCAGAGAAATTCTCTTTAAGAAATTTAATTTCAAACTTGACTTTCTTCATCCCATAGAATTTCCAAGTTTTTGATTAATCACCAAGTTATTCTTCTTTGATGTACTGTACCTTAAGTACTTTTATTTGTATAATTTCCCCTAGTTCTGTAGTAGGAAACTATACAAATGGGAGCATCAAAGAAATGATTTACAATTTTTGTTTCGTCTCATTTAGTATTATTAATATATGAAATTGTTGTTCTGCTACCTTCAGTAATAGTTCTCAAATTTCTAATATTCCATTTGCATTCTTATATTAATACTAGATGCTTGAAATTAAGATCTAAATTTCAAGCATCTAGTATTAATATACGCGGCGGCCGGATGGCCGAGTGGTAACGCTGTCGGCGTGCCACGGAGGAGGACCCGGGTATCTGGTCCCGGATTTTACAGGTTACTGGGCCCGGCCCGGTGATCCCATCCTTCACCACCCGGCCCCTCTCAACGGATGTGGGTGCAGCCCATGGTTGGAACTGGCCCTGCCCCCTTCGTAATCTCCCTGATTGGAAAGGGGACATAATATATACAAAAAAAAGTATTAATATACATCATAATAGAAATCACTTCTATTGCGATCTTGATTTTTAATAGGATGGCAAATATGCCTATGAACTTTTCTTTATCTATCGCAATCAGGATAAAGATGCACGTTTTGCTTACGACATATCAATTTATATTCGGTTTTCACTAATTTACAATTTGATATACAAAATTCTTTAGTTTTAAATACAGCTTGAATAAGAAAATTTTAAAAACGGTGATTTTTAATTTTTTAATATTAATACATTATCCATTCTATATAAATGCTATAATTAATTTCAAATATCGTATATAGAAAAAGATTTTTTAATTTTGCATAAAATTCCTTATTTAACTTATAAATGACATCTATTACTAAATGCGGATCATTGGAGTGATAGTTTTAATGTAATAGAAAATCATAATTGATTTACAGGAACAAACATAAGCTAAAATAGTATTTTTCAAACAAACTTTGGTAATAAGATAATCATAGAATTGCAAATTTGTTTGAGAAAAAACTATGAAAATCATATTCATGTCATTTAGATATTATATATCATAAACATACTCACAAAAAGAAACATACTTTAATCTTTAAAATAATTGAATAATTTTAAAATAAAATGAAACGGTACACAGATATATATATTTATATATTTTTATTTAAATACACTACTTAGAATTATGCAAATTATATTTACATCAAAACTTTCGGCTAGTAAATAACAAAGATAATTTTTGTGCGCATTATTATGTAAAATACGCAATATCTGAAATTAATCATACAAGTGATTCAAATAATCAATTAAAAAATTACCAAGAGACGGATGCCAGCGCTTTGAACATCTCATAGCATAATCATTGAATGTCGTAAAAACTAAATTACAGTTTAAATGTTAAAGAAAGAAGTTATCACTTATAATTCTAATCGATTCGACAGAACGACTACATAGAAATATGTGAACTTTCCACGTGAAGGATTTCGGATCAATATATATATATTTTATAACTATGTCACCACTTTCCACTGAGGTAGAAAGAATACTAAATGGTGTGGAGTAAAACAAACCCATTCCTGGCTAAAACCTTTATATTATCCGAAGAAGAAGAAGAACCCATCCCTGAGGAGGAGGCCAGTTGGTTTTATAGCTTCTGTATAGCTTAAAAGGATGTTTTGCTATAGCTGTTAAACTAAAATCAACGATTGCCATAATAGATTCAGCAGTGTAAAACGTCAAATAACCTGCACTAACTTAATACTAGGCGAGACAATTTGAATTATAAAAATTGGATGATGATCTATTTTTATAAGTTATAAAAGAATTACATAATAATTTTAGCAATATATATATATATATTTAATTTTTATTTGATAATTTAAATACTAAGCTATATATTGTATATCTAAAATTTTGAAAACTGCGCATTTAGTGCGCAGTTCCTGCTGAACCGCTCTTCCGATCTATTTAGTGCGCAGTTTTCAAAATTTTAGATATACAATATATATACTTAATGATATGTACTTAATGATTTTACTACAATATATATAATTAATGATTTGTAATTACTATTTTTTCGATACTTTCAATTATAAAAAGAAGTATATTTAAATTAAATTCTTTTTATAAATTAACAGAGGCTTATTATATCATCATTAAATAAAAGTAAAGTTAGTATTGATGAGTTAAATAAATAACAAGAAACTAGTAAAAGCAGAAATTAGCGTGATTCCACACTGCAGAAACTCGGTTTAGTTACCAGGACCCACATCTCCAGATTTTTCAAGAGAGGTTCGAGTCCGGTTCGTTGAACTCCATTCTTCATCTGATTTCACCATGGATATGGGTGGTCTGTAATGAGCAACGGGATACCTCACCGCTCAGTATCTAAGAATTGAAAAAGTCAGATAAACGCTTAAATGGTAAAGCCTTTTTAACGTCATTTTCTAATTATTTGCCAAATATTAGGTGGTAGAGCCATTCCACCTATCATGAATTACATACAGTCGTGATGTAATTCAAGAAATGTGATGTAATGCAAGAAATGTTTTATAGAATCTATCGAATCTATAGAGGTGAGAATCAACAGACTGATCCCGAGCGACTTATAAAGTTTTTCCAAAGATTTGATCCTGAGATTTCAGCAAGGAAAGCTACATTTTATTCATGAAGCTTACCTAGATAATCCCCTAGTGAGATTGGCTGGTAGATGAAAGATTGGAATCATAGCACCAGTTCGAACCTATCTGAAAAAATTTTTAGCAGCGAACTCAAAATTAATCATAGATCTTTCAAGTGGAAGGTAGATACCTTATTATACTATCAGCCAGCCGGTGTCCGAATTTTTTCTTTATCAATCCTCAGAGCAGTGGTTCTCAAACTTTTTTAAATCATGGCACATTTGTATAGTAATTTAAACTCTCAAGCGCATTTTAAATTTCAATTAAATAAAATTAGTCATAAAACTACAAAATAGGAAAATGAGCATCCAGTTTAAAATATCAAACGAAAAAGACTTGACTCAGACATAGTAGCCACGTGCCTATCCGTAGCTTTTAAAAATGCAGATTTTTTTATATACAGTATATATAAATCATAAATTATTTTCATTTGCATGGGGCGCACCTGGCTACTTTTCAGGGCGCACCGTTGAGAAACATTGCCCTAGAGTGTCTTGTACTGACGATTCTTAATTGGTCGGTCTGATAAAATGCTGACTTATCACTTGAAGGATGATCCGAATTCAATCCGGATCCATACCTCCAACAATTTTCAGGAGAGGCCAGGCCCGCCTTGCTGAATATCATTTTTCATCTGATGGCCGATCCTAGCATAAATACATAGCCTAATGATATGCAAAAGAATGCTCTTCCGCTTTGTAAACTACGATTGAAAAGCGGCGTAAAACAACAAAAAAAAAGACCTCATCCAAAATATAGGCAGCTTATGGAAGGCTTTTTTAATATTCTACCATTTAGTATCTTCCCAAGTGGAAAATGATGTGAAACAAAGATTCGAAATCCTTTAGATGCAAGTGTTATATAATACAGGATCACCTGCAGATGGAAAATATTGTATAATTTAACACATTCATATTAAACGTTGAATTATTAACGATAGAAAAAGCATCTTAAAATTAATTTAATGCGAGTATTCAAAGCTATATATCAATAAATATTTACAAAATATATAATTCACTGTATAGAACAATTTTAGAAAGCATGAATTCTAATTTGCTGATAAACATGGAAATAGATAAAATAGATGATTTCTTGCTAGATCATTATACTTTTTGCTAATTCAGTGCAATTTTGTATATTATGAAATGATTTCGAAAAATAGCGATACGAAATTTATAGAGAAATCTGAATTATTTATAAATTTTAATATTTTTCAAGGTATAAAGAAATATATTATAGATTCAGTTTTATTCTATATTCCTTTATACTTTGTAAAAACTTCAAACATAATATTATTCCTGGCTCGGAAAATTCCGATTTTGGTTCAATTTTTTCTGCAAGCGTAAATTTCTGAAGCAAAGATGAAAGCTAACCATCTATCTTCATTTGTGCATCATATAATCAGGAGACTCTCCAGGCATAGTATCAGCATCATGTTGAAAATCATCCTGCAACGAAAGGTTCTTAAAAAATATTTAATTTATATTTTAAAACTTATTTATATATTCTGTACAATCTGATGATGCATGTTTATCACATAACTTCCTAATGATAATCTGATAATATATTTACTAAAATTTAAAGTAATTAAAATAATTTTCTTTATTAATTTGTTACGTTTTGTTATCCAAACTATCAGAGAAAATTTGAATAGGCATCATCAAACAAACAGGTTTTCAATAATATCTATTCCACTGAATGCGAATAATTTTTCTAATTATTTGAGAATTCGGACTTACTGGATTATAAATGATTTTAATTTTCATTGAACATCCACAGCAAGTTGCCATATCTTCTCCATTTATTAAATCTCCCTTTGAAAAAATAATAATATATATATATTTATTACAAAAATTATTGAAGTAAAATATAACTTTTAAATTTAAAAGTTAATTTGTACTGTATTTAAGTACATTTTATGAGCTTGATTAGCTTTGAACAACGAAGTACAAAAAATTTCAATCTGGATCTTATTTCGATTTCGGATCGAAATCCTTCAGTTTGGTGGCTGGATAGTCGCGTGACAACGCTTTGGCGTGCCACGCAGGATGATCCAGGTTTGTGTCCCTAGTCCAGTATCTCACAAAAAGTTTTTTCGTGGTTATGGGTCCGGTCTAGCGATCCCTGCCCCACATTCATGCCTTCCCTCCATGAATATGGGTGCAGCCGTGGTTGGAACTGGTCCCGCCCCTTAGTAATCTCATTGGAAAGGGGCGTAAAAATAGCAAAAAATCCTTGTTTTCCTACAAAATTTTTAAAAAGAATCTATACTGCTTGTTGAATTTCATTTTTCAACTCTTCCACCGACTTATCACGGGTATATTTTTTGTGTGTTTTTTATGTCACTTTCCATCCAGCACGTATAAAGGCCGCGTGGAAGTCAGCCGGATGACCATGGTGGGAGAGTGCTATGCTTCAACCTTGAAGGATCAGGTTCAAATCCATGGCTTGACATTTCCAGTTTTTTAGAAGGGTCCGAACCCGGTCATTGAATTCCAACTTGACAGCTGATCCCACCAGGGTGTAGCCGACTTGTGATAGGTATGAAAATGCTTCGCTACTTAATGATCACCGAATGGAAATCGGCATAAAACTACAGAATAGAAAAGGCTGCTTGGAAACCTTTTGACTTTTTTATCTGGACTGGGTTCGATTCTCGAGTCCCACCCTTTAAAAAATTTATTCATAGGTTTCGGACCCAATTTTCTGCCACAAACTGTTCACCAGCACAATTCGGCTGGTGAACAGCTTGTGGCAGGGCTTATTTCGCTCCATCATTTAATAGGCTACCTGAA
Source organism: Olivierus martensii (assembly GCA_000484575.1). Taxonomy (NCBI): domain Eukaryota; kingdom Metazoa; phylum Arthropoda; class Arachnida; order Scorpiones; family Buthidae; genus Olivierus; species Olivierus martensii. The sequence continues at coordinate 9,140 of AYEL01086049.1, forward strand.
TAGAAAGGGGCGGCATCTATGAACAGAAAAAAGCAGCGGGACATAACAGCGCTCAGCATGGCCTACACCTCCAATGACATCAGCTGTTAGATAGAGTATGGCATTCAGTGAATCGAATATGTACCCTCCTAAAGAAAACTTTGCAGATGGACTTTCTCCATGTATCTTCTAGGTGGAATGCGGTAACGGATTGCGCATATATATATATGTTACTGTAAAAGTCCGTAGTCTGGTAAAACCTAGCTTTTACCAAAGCGGCTTGGTAAAAGTCCGAAGTATGCTTTAATAAGATTCCATTTCGGCCTTTTACCAAGCCTTTGCGGTAAAACCTAGGAGTTACCAACGCCTTCCGGTAAAAGCCCGAAACAAGGGATTACTTATGAAAGGATTCTCCATTCGCAGATATATATTGTGTCCAGTGTGTCCCAAAAAGGTTAAAACACACTTTAATTTTTTAATTGATAATATAAATTGTAAAAGTGATGAAAATAAGGTATGATTTCAGATTATGTCGATGGAACTGTCTTACAATTAATTTTCAGAGTAACAAGAAATAAAAATAAAAAAGACAATATTTATGCCATTTCACAAATAATTCCAACTTTGCAGATGGACTTTCTCCCTGTATCTTCTAGGTGGAATGCGGTAACGGATTGTGAAAAAGCTGAACTAATGCACAATTCTTTCGATAACTACTGAAGAGTTTTCAATAATTTTAAAAATAATTTTGCAATAGTTAAAAAAATTAAATTGATAGCTCAGAAAAAAAATAAAAATAAAAATTATGAAATTTAAATAATAAGATAAATGTAGTATGTTTTTCTCTAATACTACTACTTTAATACAGCTTACTACTTATTACAACAAGTTTGACTGTTATAGCATTTTGAATTACAAAGTAGATCAGCTGATTTGCACAATCACTTCTTCGTAGTACACTTCTTTGAACAGTTGCATTTTCTGAGTCCTTGTCCCCCAACTAAAGAAAGTTTTTTCACTACTTCATGTACACTTATTTCTTCTGTACCAACTTCTTCGATGTTTAAAAAATTTTCTTTGCAAAAGGTAAACTGGTTTCTTGTGTACAACGATTTAAATTTACCAAACTTAGTACCAAGAACATAAAACTC
>AYEL01086050.1:0-56747 GCA_000484575.1 Olivierus martensii
TTTCTTTTTAAATTATTTATTTCAAATGGTTACAGAATATTAATATTAATGGAAAATAGAATAATAAAGAATTTAGTTCATATTCTGACTTACTACTTCTACTACGTCCCACGTTGTATTTATTTATTTTTTTAATATAAAAAAAAACTAAATTATTCTTAATTATGTTAATGTATTACTCATTTATTAGTAATTTTTGTTATTATACAACTCTCTAAATAAAAAATATATTAAAAAATCTACAAATTAAATCATTGCTACAAATCAAAACGATAATATTACCAATAGGATTATTGTAGTGAAGAAAATATTTTTTTTCTGTGTAAGATAATCTCATAATAATTTTGAAGAATCTGTTTCCGTGGAAACAAAATTTCTGAATCAAAAATATTCAACGAAATTAAGTATTTTATATTTTATTATGAATATAAATAAAGTAATAAGCCGTAAGAATGCGAAGGGATTATAAGATTCTGTTCCGGATTTAAAAGCTATAAATATATCATAAGAAACTAAATATAACTGTATTTGGATTCTTTTAATATATTTTTTGACCAAAATAATTTTATGTAATCATTTTATTCATTCGTACGTTCTAAAAATATCTGAAGAACGGAACATTGTCGATCATTCCTTATTAGTGAATGCAGTGCCGGATCTAACAAAAAAATAAATTTGATATAAATAAAACAAAGAATATGTTTTCTATCTTCCATCCAAAGAAAGGTTAACAATAATTCTGAACAAATGTCAATATTTATTAGATCAGACATTTATATATATATTTTATTAATCTTGGCATCTTTTTTTTGCTATACTTTGTATTATGAATGATTTGCTTGTTAGATACATCTTGAACTAAAACTGTCAATGTATTATAGTTAATAATGTGAATAAATATGTAATTTTAATTATCCTTTTTTAATTTAAAAACTTTTTTATTTAAATAAGTTTTATTACCCCTTACTCAAAATTGTAAAGTACAGTCAAACCTCAATTCACGAATGCCTCGGATCACAAACAATTCGGTTTACGAACAAATTTTCCGAACACAAAGCACCTTGAATGACATATTGTGTCTCGAGTTACGAACACACAAGCTGTCAACATATAAACATTTTCAAAGATAATGCCATGTGTCACTTTACAAACATTTTAAAACATAGACAAAAACAAATCACACTGGACAACTTTTTAGTGCGACATATGCCCAGCAGATCTGAAGAAGAGTCGAATGGCGCCAAGAGACAGAAGAAAGAAAAAGAATCCCCTTCCAAATAATGACATTTCACTTCCTCACCACCTTCCACTTACGCTGTCAACTCTCCTCATACAGATACAATAAAACTAAATTAAGTTTTTGTCTATATTTGATCTGCTCTGTGTTGTGTTGATCTTTTTTGTGATAAATTTAATGGTTTTCATTGATTTTTATGTTAAGAACTTGTGCACAAAATTTTGTTGTAAAAGTTTAAATAAGCAGTCATCTGAGATCCAGGAATGGATTAATCCATTTTACATTAATTCCTATGGGGAAATAGTTTCGGTTTATGAATGACCTTCAGGAATGAATTAAGTTTGTGAACCGAGGTTTGATTGTATAAAAAACTAAAACTTCTGCTATATAATTCTTAAAAATAGGTATAACTTAAGTAGAAGAACTAAAGCCAATAATTTATTTCATCAGTGCAACAAATGGGATCTTTAAACTAAAAGTAGAGGTAATCCATCTTATTTGTTTGATAGGCGAAATTATTAGAACAATATTAATTAAAATAATATCTAAAAGGAAATATGGTGTGTATGTGTGTGTGTGTGTGTGTATATATATATATATATACATGACACACATAATACAATTTAAATTCACCAATTTTTAACCTACTATTGAAGGAAAATAAGATTTATAAGATCATTTATGCATTATCTACATATCCTTCACTATTAAATTTTGAATTATTTGATAATTTTTATAAAATTTCACAAAATCATGGCATTAAAGGTTTTTCCAACATAATTTTTATTCTGCATCTTTAATCAGCATAAGATAGTGGACATGAATAAAAAGATTTCTTTCCAAAAACTACTAATTATTTTTTACAGTTGACTTTTATCTACCAGTAAAAACTTTTAAATTGATTCTCCCTAGTTTTTTTTTATTCTCCCACATTCTTTCTTACTTCTATGTTGCTTCTCATTCTGCATATCATATAAAACACTGATATTTTGATTATAAAAAAAGCCTTTTGATCTACATTCAGAGCTTGACAATAAATTTTGGAAGTTTGTGGCAAAGTAAAATATTAAATCAAATACACAAGTCACAATTCTTGCACAATGCATAGGTTTTATTAATGGACGAATGCATTTGGTTTAACAGATGTTGGCATTCTTGATTATCTAATATTCTTAGAACCTCAAAATTCAATAAAATTATGTAATTTAATTTTTATCAGCATAGTACTTTTCTCTCTATGATTTCATTTTTTATAAATCAAAAACTTTGCTTGAAATAGTAACTAAATATTTTTTTATTTTTTCAATATATCAATTAATTTTAATAAAACTTTTATGCATTACTATTACTAAATTTATATAGTATTAAGCTTTTTTCCCCCTTCTCTTTTAAAATTTATTTTATAACTAATCACTAAACTATGAGATAAATAATATTGCAACAATCATTGAAAGTGAATAGCATTATCAAGTAGTTAATATTGTAAGTAATGCAATTATTGAAATGTATATTATACAAATATGTAATGATTATTTTAATATAATGTATCTTCTGTCTTGAGTGTAAGTCAGCATTTGGCAACATTTTAGTACTATTGTGCCAAAATAATGTTGCAAAACCACTCAGTATGCCAATCTAAGTCTGTCATACTTTTATATACAACAACCATTGAAACAAATTAATCTGATCTTGTATTAACAAGTTTCCGATACATTAAATAACTATTCTGTTCTATTTGTAGATTATTGAATACTTTATATAAATAGGAACAAATACAAATAATATGTTTTGCAAAATTTAAGTTCTGAATACAATATTTTGAAATTTTAGTATAAAATTACCATATGTGTATTTTGTTAAAACAAAGTCCAATATTTTTAAGAACAAAACAAATAATTCAAACATAAAATATGTTATTAAAATTTTAATATAAGTAATCATTGATTATTATTGATCATAGTCATTAATCAATTAATGAGACCCTTGTCCTTGCTTCTCCTTAGTTAATTGTTTAATATCAGGTATGTAGTTAGACACTTTCAGCTTCATACAGGCAAGATATTAGGCAAGATATGCAAGATATGAAAAGAAATGCAAGATATTAGGCGACTTCTCTGTGACTTAAAACAGCTTTTATGTGTGAGAAAATTTGTTCACATGTATAATTGATCCAAAAGCCAATAACAGAGCAAATGCAACTTTCTTCAAACAGGTGAATGCTTCAGGTAGGAATGTTTATGTAATTGAAGAAGGCTCATTTCAAGGCCAAAAACATTATTACTGTTAATAAAACCAAATCTTTAAACTGAATCTGCTTTTATGCTTATTATTTTGTTTAAATCTCAAAAACTCTTCAAGAATGGTAACAGAATGCTATAGTAATAAATATAATATAAAAATACAGAATTATTTAACATATTATAGTAGTATTTCAAAATGGTAGAGATTACACAAAAACCCTGCTTTACAATTGGAACTTTTTATTCAAATCTCTGAAATAAGAAACTTATAATTGGCCCAATTACAAAATACAGTATATGTAATGGTTTCAGTGGTTTCTGAGTTATGACAAAATTCGAATGTAAGAATTAAATTTAACTTGAGAAGCATTTGTACATTGAAAAAAAAGAAACTATGAAGCTATCAAATGCTTAATAATTTATATTGAAATGTTAATATTAATTTCTCTATCATTCATAAAACATTTACTTTCAGTTTAAAGCAGAGTTGCAGAGTCGGATTTTTAAATTGTCGGGAGTTGGAGTCGGAATCAGAATCAGATCATTTGCCATCTGACTCTGCAATCTGGGTTGCAGAGTCTGAGTCAGAGATTTTTGGGTGGAGTCGGAGTCAGATTTTTAAACTGCCCAGATTCGGAGTTAGACCTTACAAATTTTAGGGAGTTGGAGTTGGATTTTTTTTAAAAAGATGGAGCCAGAGTTGAATCATTTGCCATCCAACTCTGCAATCTTGATTTTAAAATTTCAGAAAAAAAATACACTTTATTTTTTTGTTATTTATATTAAATATAGAATATTATCTTCATAAATCTAATAAATTATTGTATTGTTTCTAAATTTTTATTTTAAAGCAATGAAGATTCTTGTACTTTCTAATATACTATTAGTATACTATATACTATCCTTTGGTTTACATAGTATCTGATTTTTTTTTGTTTTGTTTTGCTTTTACACAATTCAAAATATCATTTTTTATAAATTTATTATTTCATATAAATAGGACTAAAGAGAACAACTTTTTTTTAATCTTCTGAAGATCAATGACAACTAACTCTGGTTAAAATACAATATTATTTTATTTCTAAGATGTCATATAATCAAAATATGAATTGGCAGTGATCTATTCAATCTCCATTATTATTTATGGTTTTTGAATAACAATTTTTTTGATTTTTTTCAATTATTGAACAAAATATAGTACAGTTTTAATTGAAGAAAATGAATACATTATTTCTTTACATTAAATAATTTATATACAGTATTTTTAAATTTCATGAATTAATTTATCACAGTAAATTTAAAATATAATTTATTTTAAATATATTCATTTTGTCTTTAGGTCTAGAATAAAATTTAACTATAAAATACTGAACAAAAAAATTAAACAAACATGCTTTTGAGAAAATAAATTCATTATTGATTATATATTAAATTCTCTGAAACCAAAAAAATGAACCCTGTGAATTCATAATTTTCAAAAATTTCATCAATTTGTTTCCCTTGTATAGTATATACTAGAGTTTCCAAATTCCCAATATTTTGGAATCGAAAACGGGAAATCGTATTTCCCGAGTATTCTCGAGAATTCCCGAAATAATTTTTTTTATTTAATAATTCGTTGATAATCTGTAATAATGCTATAACAGTAAATATTAACAAAAGCCAGAGAGAAGGTGGGGCAAGTGGGGTTCATGGCTCCAGCACAATCTTTCAGAGGTTTCGAGACACTTTTTTAAAAAGGTCGATGCAAAAAATGAGTAAATAAAATTTCCTAAATGGAGATAGACCAGAATTTCATGACTAGTGCACCTCTTGCCCTGAGTGCTAAACAAGGATCACTACAATATCATTTTGACTAGGTTTCTATTGCATTTCAGGTTTTCTCAAAATATAAACAATGTAATTAATGTAAACTTTATTAATCAAACTTATAGTGTACAGTGAGATTTTACGTATATTATGTTACAATAGAAACTATTACATATGGAAACTATTTATCGTGAAAAACAAAAATAGTTTGTGATTACACTTAGAAATATTTATTTTCACATCCCAGGATTTGACTATAATGTAATATTAAGGTAAACTGCCTTAGATTTCCTTAGTTCACCTGAAGATGATTTTGTATTCAAATCCTGGGTTGTGAAAATAAATATTTTTCTGTGTAAACACAAACTTTTTTCTGTTCTCCATGATCAAATATGCTCGATTTACAAGAGCTAAAATTAACTGGTTATGTGTTATCTAATTCTGGTATTTTTAGTGGCATGTAATATTGTAACACAATGTAACTGTAGATAGCAATATTGGGAAAAATATCTAAAAGATATATTGTGAGTAATACCTTTATTTCCAATTTGGGTATTACTGGGTTCTAGGAGTCGATTTTCCCAATTTCCCGACAAACTTTTCTCAGGATTCGGGAATGGGAAAATCAAAAGAATTCCTGGGAACGGGCGGGAAGGAATTCCTGCCCGGAAACACTAGTATATACATACATAGCATACCTCACTTTAAGAATCTTTGTTTTTTAGCATTTCTCAATTATATCCCATATTTTTATTTTATATTATCTGCAAAATAATAATTAGAATAAGTAAATAAAACATAATGAGCTGGGTCCAGAGCCATCCTGAAAAACAAAGTGCAAGACCCAGAATCAAACCTGAATCCTCCAAGGTGATATGCAAATGCTTTAAAACACAGCCATCTAGCAAATTTTTTTTAGACCTAGTGCTATGGTGCATTAATGAATAATAGTGTAAATATGTTTTTAGGCTTTTATATGCATTAACAAATGAAAAAACAGACTATGATTCATTTTATAATGGTAATCTGGAATAATAATATAATTGTCACAATAATGAGGTATGCTTGTATATTAAATTTTTAATAAACAAGCATTATTAATGATTGAAACTTTACCTTTAATAAAAATATCTTAAATTATAATAAAATAATTCATAAAACTAAAATATCTCCTTCGTTTAAAGTCACTGAACAGTTATTTTTCTATAATTTTAATCTGATTTTACTTAATTCTAAAAAATGATACGAAATTCATCAAATATCATTACTTACAAAAAAAAGCAATAAGCTAAAAAGGTTAATCAGCAAATTACAATAAAATATAGCTATGTACAATTCTTTTTTTATGTATATAAGTTAATAATTTAATATTACTGATATAGTAAAAAAGACTAAATTTTGAATCATTATTTTATATACTGTTTAAATGTTTTTATATATGTATCCTAATATATTATTATTTACTGCATATGATTTCTATGGTTAAATATAAAATGACTTATAAATCATTAATTTGACTTATTAATCATTTATTTTTATTAAGAAATATTTTGTCTTTAAATATTATAAAATGTTTTAAAAATGAATTTATATAATCAACTATTATATATAAATTAATAATTTATTAAACAAATTTAATGCTTCAAAATAATATACAGTGATGCCTCAGATCACGAATGTCTCGGTTCATGAACAAATCTGTCTACGAACACCATTTGCGAACAAATTTTGCTTCGCTTTATGAATGATGCTTCAGTTCATGAACACACACACACACACACGGAATGCATGGAGCACACGTGACTCGCAGCGCACAAAATCCTGAGCATGAACACACACACACACGGAATGCATGGAGCACACGTGACTCGCAGCGCACAAAATCCTGAGCTCGTCAGAGTAATGAAATTTTAAAGATAGTATCTGTGATGATTTTGTTTTAAAGATAACTATCAAATTTGTCCAGTAAAATTTGATAGGATTAAAATGCTATTACATATGTCTATATTAAAACATTTAATGATATAGTGGGTGCTGTTATTCTCTTGTTGTATTGCAAAATGTATTGCATTCTAATAATTCACATTCTCAGATATTAAAGAGAGAGGAATTAGCTAAATACATTTCTATATATATATTATTGTAGTTGCTTAAATATTATAAGAAATAAAAACTCGATAAAATAGCTTAAAATAAGTATATTTATACAAATTTACTTCAAACTGTTATAGCTAGACTACTACAAATATGCAAACTTTCAAAAAAATTGGTGACCCGAATGTCTGAACCTCCCCTTGTCAGAGTAATGAAATTTTAAAGATAGTATCTGTGACGATTTTGTTTTAAAGATAACTATCAAATTTGTCCAGTAAAATTTGATAGGATTAAAATGCTATTACATATGTCTATATTAAAACATTTAATGATATAGTGGGTGCTGTTATTCTCTTGTTGTATTGCAAAATGTATTGCATTCTAATAATTCACATTCTCAGATATTAAAGAGAGAGGAATTAGCTAAATACTTTTTTATATATGTATTATTGTAGTTGCTTAAATATTATAAGAAATAAAAACTTGATAAAATAGCTTAAAATAAGTATATTTATACAAATTTACTTCAAACTGTTATAGCTAGAATAATGCACTTTATAAAATGTTATAGAATATTGTAATCAAATTACAAATATTATTTATATAATCTTATTACATAGACTCCTGCTAAGTTGCATTCATTTAACTGCTGAAAATTGTAAAAATTTTCAAATTTATTCAAATATCACTATATTTATTTAAGATACCATTATAAAATTTTCATCTTCAGATAAGATCATTCAAATACCATTCCAAAAAGTGTTTTCTTAGTACTTTGTACCTAATAAGAACTAAAGAATGAAGGTTTAAACTAAGCTTTGTGAAGAAATCATACAAATGTATGTAATTTTCTATATGGCATAATATAGTTAACAATATAAATAAAAAATGCAATTTAGAGTTTTTAGTGCTTTTTCATATAAAAGAAATTACATCATTAGATCTTTTTTTACATGCTGTTGAATTTTTTTTATGTTTTTCAGTGCTAACTATGTGTATATTATAAATCTTCCATAAGTCAGACAAAGTCAAAATTTTAAATACAACCTTTCTAAAGCATAATATTCCATTTAAGACAAGCTCCATCTAATTTGGTTTAACCAATTGGATAAAGCTTATTGAAATCTGAAAAAGTGATAAATATTTCTCAATCGTATTATGTAGAATACTATTACATTCTCCATGATAAATAAAGTTTTTATATAAATTACAGTATTTCATATAATTATATAGAATTCAGAATTTAATTCTCATTAGAAATTGTACAGTTAGTATCCTCACTATAATATATATTTTATTTACTCTGATAGCTAACAAATTATTTATTTTAAATACTAACACTATGAAAATTTTTTTAATTAAAAAAGTATGTTCTTTTTAGTTATTTATCTGAATTGTATATAGACAGGGGTCGGAAAACTTTTGAAACAGAAGAGCCAAACTTGTCCCTCACAACAATTTAAAAATTATTCAAGAGCCATAAATATATTTAACACTATGAAAATTTTTTTAATTAAAAAAGTATGTTTTTTTTAGTTATTTATCTGAATTGTATATAGACGGGTCGGAAAACTTTTGAAACGGAAGAGCCAAACTTGTCCCTCACAACAATTTAAAAATTATTCAAGAGCCATAAATATATTTTTTACAAATAAAGAAAATTTAGAGTAATATTATAACAAGTTATAATATTAATTATATGTTTATTAAATGAATGAAAAATCACAAAAAATCACACAAAAAAATTGCTCTCTTTAGTTTTAAATCAGTGTAAGCAATGAACTTGCTTTCTTTAGAAAGTTTCTGTATATCTGGTTTGTAGCTCGTCGTTTTTAATTTAAGGAATGATTCCAAGTTGGAAACTATAATAGTTTTATTTTCATTTTCAATTTTACTTCGGAGCCACATGTACTACCCAAAGAGCCCACATGTGGCTCACGAGCTGCAATTTACTGACTTTTGGTATATGCATTCAGAATTTTAATTGTTTCATGAACTTTATTTATTATCTGGTCCTGAAAATTTATTTATAATTAAAACCTTTAATAGATAAAGCAAAATTTTTTATAACAATAGATAATCAATAATTCATTCAAGTGAAAGAGATATTAGGGTTTTTCCTACAGACTTATGATACTAGAACAGTGGTGTTCAACCTTTTTTACTATGTGAGCTACTTTTCTATACTCTAAATCATTCAGTGATCTACTTACTCTCTTTATAAAAATTTGTTTCCCCAACCAGATATCTGATTACACACAATTATGCAGTTAAATGAGTTCACTCACTTTGGAGGACTCCCAACCCTAAAAACTTTAAAGAAACTAAAATCTTTATTTGTATATTTAAAATTTTATTACTTTTAATTATTTTAATAAAACAAATATATTGGAATAAATATTTATTTCTCTATTTTGGAAAACCAAAGTTAGAAAAAACAACAGATTGAATTACAAACTCATAAGTTACAGAAAATGGCAACAGATTGATTACAGACTCATAAGTTACAGGAAATGCTGGTTGATTAAAAAGGGTTAATATGAAATTTGGCATTGTTTGGAGCTGGCAATATTTTTATAGGTTGATATGAAGAAGTAGTGTGGAATGTCGGACACGGCTTCTTTATGAGCCGTCTATAAATTGTTACCACCCAGTTCTCGATGTAAAGTATAATTGTTAAACGTGAAAGACGTCAAACATAAACGTAATGGACATCGACCAGCTGAGGTAACAGCTGACGCGAGTGAACAGGTATACCCCGAGGGGAGGACGTTCGCCGACAAAAGTGACAGTAAGTACAGGCGAAAGTGTGCATCCTGAGGGAGAGACATCGATGGATATAAAAATAACAATCAACACAGATGGACGTAGACATTCCGAGAATAAAAACCTTAGTTAAAAGCAGCAATTAACGCAGATTGACGAATGTATCTCAAAGGAAATACTTTCACTATTACATGAAATATAGTCATTGACAAGTTAAATTGCTGTCACAAGGCAGAACTTTAAAGTGGATGTCACGGAGGGAGAGGTTGTGAGATGGGACAGCATCCCATTGGCTGAAATAAAAGTAATGTATTGAAGGGTGCCTGGGTTTTCCCCGGGAAGAGGCCAAGTCAGGGTTGGATTACGTCATGGGTAAACAGACCCTGGATAGTTTAAAAGGGGGAACCGAGGGACGGCTAGACAGTTGAGTCGCAATAGCCAAAAGGAGTGGTCATTCCTCAACCTGAGAGTTGAGTCGCAATTGCCGAAAGGTGTGGAACAACCGAGGGATGACTAGACAGTTGAGTCGCAATAGCCGAAAGGAGTGGTCATTCCTCAACCTGAGAGTTGAGTCGCAATTGCCGAAAGGTGTGGAACACCCCTCCATCTGGAAGCTAGTCGTCAATCAACCTCCTGCTACTCATCATTCAACTCTGAGGCCGATCGCCCATCAGAACTTCTTTTGATCCATCGTGCTACGAGTCAACACCAACTGAAAGTACTCCCTGTGCGTGTGCATCTTTGAAGAAAAGTGTATAGACAGAAGTGGACGACGGACTTCACCCCCGATTTGATTTATCTCCTTCAATTTATTTGTCAAAGGTAAATACCTTTGACAAATAAATTGGGTGATTTTATTTTTGTCCTTATTTTTATCCTCCTTGGGTGATTTTATTTTTGTAATGTTTAATTGTAAAGACTCTCTCACGCGTAATAAATACATTGTTTGATGTTAAATGTGTTTGTCTGAGTCAGTTCTGCGACAGCACACTTCGTTGTTCTCCCGTCCGGCCTATGCAAAGCCTGCAACAGCTCGGAGGCTAAAGCTAATTAATCGTCAACCCTAATCTCGTTACGTAAGGTTGCCAGGTCTCACAGTAGCCAATTGCAGATAATCATCCAAATGATCATTTGTAATTTGGTTTTTTGATTTTTTATGATGTTCATATTTGAAAAAGCAGATTCTGAATGTATGTCAATCCAAAACACAACAGAATTTTTTGTGCAATATCAGTTAATATTGGAAACTTTTCATGTGTATACTTAAATGATAAAAAAATTATTGATTTGACAATTTTAAGGAAAAATAAACAAACAACAGCAATACACTTAAAGAGAATTAAAAATAATACAAAATAACGCGAAATAAATTTTTTTTATGTTTTCAGTTTTAATTAAATTTGTAAGGAGGAATAAACAAGAGATCAATTAAAAATCACTGTGTGATCGACTGGTGAAAGTTGGTGAACACTGACTTTCACTGGTTGATTGCAAGGTTCTTTTCTCAGTGGATTGAACATTGCTGTACTAGAACAAAGAATTAAATGAACAGAATATAAGACAGTAAGAGAAAAGAATAAAAGTCTCTACTAAGACAAAGTGTAGTAAGACACTAAATGAAAGAGAGAGGGATCATTTAATTCCTTCTCATAATATATGGGTGAGGTAATGGGAGAATTCTATAAATCTAGCCATATAAATGTACAAGCAATTTACATACTAATAATAAAAAAAGATGATAAATGTTTTCTTTCAAGTGATCATTTAATTCCTTCTCATAATATATGGATGAGGTAATGGGAGAATTCTATAAATCTAGCCATGTAAATGTACAAGCAATTTACATACTAATAATAAAAAAAGATGATAAATGTTTTCTTTCAATGTAGAATCTGTAAATGCTGTATGGGAACTTAAAGTTGTCATGGTCAAGAACATATTCATAAATTAAAAAGCAGATTAAATTTTTGAGTAATTTAATTCTGAAAAGATGGTAATTAAAAATCGTTAAGTTAAAAAATCTATTCTTATTTGTGAATTGTATGAATCTAAAAATTAATAAGCTTAAATGTAGGGAATTTGACTATATTATAATATAAATTCACATTTTTTGCAAGGACTAGTCTAAAAACTGTATTAAAAATTTTAGTTATTCAGGCTATTGAAAAATTTGAAGTATTCTATATTACAATATACTATCGATTATCCAGGTTGCAGATTAACAAAGATTCATCTGCAATCTGGAAGTGAATTATATGTTTTATTTTAATTGTAGTATCTGAAAGATTTTTAAATACTCAAATTCATTTCATTATATTTTAGATAATTGATGAATAAAATTAGAATTAAATTAAAATTATAAATATTGAAATAATTTCTTGCTGCAAATAAAAATATTTCTTGTTTCTTTTTTCAATAAATAATAGAATATTTGAATATAAGTACATTAGACGCTCTCTTATCTGGTCTCACTTTAACTGGCTTCCACTTTAATCAGTCACATTTTTGTCCAGCTATGAGTAAAAATAAAAACAAATAAAAAAGAATGCATTCAAAAATGAAAAAAATCTTTGAAACTGTGATAAGATATATCAAACAGAAAGATAATTCATCTCTCATTAATGTAATTCTTATGAAAAATGGCATGATTTTGTTTAAAAAAATGAATTTAAATTAAAAAGACAAATGAAGGTTACTGATTTGGATTAATAAATCTTTATGCATAACATCTATGTTTTTTTATTTAATTTATAACTTATAAATGGTATTTTGCATATATTTGTGGATTAACCAGCCATTTGTTTATCCAGTAAAGGTTTGGACTCATAGAGGCTAGATATGAGGAAGTCTATTGTATATATGCAATTTATTTTTTTTTAATATTAAATGCATACTGCCCATAATTCATAGGTTTTTTTTAAGTATTTGTGAATTATTCAAAGAATTGATTAATCAAGTAATTAATTTTCTAACTGTGACACTTAATTGGGAATCTACTATAGTAAACTTTCCCTAATCCAATACATATGGTTCCTGGGTTTGTCAGATTATTGGATGTTCAATGAAAACATGAATTACACAAATGAATACCCTCAGTTTATTAAACCTTTCCTGTCACTGCTCTAGATGTTCAAATCTTTCACAAACCCCTCAATTTTATCCTGATTTTTTTAATTGTCATAAATGTGCTCGCCAATACCATAAAATGAAGCCAAATCACTAAACTTTTCTCCTAAGTCAAGTTTTTTAATTATATCTGTTTTTTCGACCATAGTCAATGTCTTGTGTTTTTGTTTTTTACTTTTTCCGATTTTTGACATTATGTAAAGATAAATAACAAACACTGATACAGTTAAAACACTTTTTACAGTAAACAGTGTACTAAACTTAAAAATTAGTTCAACTATAACACCTGCACAACTAGGGGCAGACCATTAACTTTGGAAGCCCTGGACTAACACTGTTTGGGGGCTTATCCAATTAATCTAAATTAACCTAAAATGTCAAACAGTGAGAGCTACACTAAGCTAACACACTTTAGAGGAGATAATTTGTGTTCCTATTCCGACATTGCCACATTATTTGCATAATTGACCAATGACAAAGTATATTTTGATTTTACCAACTACTGACAGAGCTGTATTTACTATTTATTGTCATTTAAAACATTGATATTTGATATTTTATTCAAATCAAATAGTGTTGCAAACAACAATTTAAACTTTATCTAGGTATGAAAAAATTTTGTGTATAATTTATTTTTTCTTAAATTTTTAATTTAAATTATTTTTATTATTTGACCGTGAAGAGGGCCCTTTGATTGAATGGGGCCCTGGGCTGTAGCCCATAAAGACCATGCCTAAATCTGCCCATGTGCAACTGAACAAATAGTGATTGACAGTTTGTTTATGTCAGTTTCTCTCTCTCGCATATCGACAAGTTATGACATGGAAATTTCACATGGATGGTGTGACAGTTCACAGAATGTCAGACTACTGGAAGTATTGGACTACAGAGACTCAACTGTATATTTATTTATTCAAAATTTCATAATTTTAAACTAAAATTTCAATATAAAATTCAAGTATTTTATATTAAAACATTTAGTCAAATTGATAGATACATACATAAAATATTTAATTGCTTTAAAATATTTAGTAAAACTTGAGAATTATTTTATTTTATATCTAAGAAACTATTTTTTTAGGTTTTGTTCAATATATTGAATCTTCAGCAGTTGCTGAGGTTTTAGCTACAGAAGGAAGTATTCAAAATTTTTTTAGAAAATATGCCCCATCAGATAATGGTCCCTATGGAATTTTACCAGAAGTAATGGATACATATGTTAAATCTTGTGGTATGTAATTTTTTGATTAATATTAAAATAATAATGAAATAAAGTCCATTTATTTTTTAATTAAAAATTAATTAGTCCCTAGGAACTTTGTTTGGACTATGCTAGTATTTCTTATAACTAATTTTCTCATTGATTAAATTGATTTTAACCAATTTATTATTATATAGAACTTTATAAATTTGTTTATCTAAATTATAAAAATATGTATACAACATTTTATATATATATAAGACACACAAATAAAATAGTTTACAGTATAATAATAAAATACCAGCAAAAATAACTAAATAACTGCAATATAATAAAATAAATTTAAGATCTGTAATTTAAGTTTATTCTAAATTATTACTGTTAGGTTTATTTGGACTAGTATTGGATCATTATTTGATTAATTAATCCCAAATAGAATATTTGTTTGATATAACTTACAATATTGTAGAAATAGAAATTACTGATAATATAAAATTATCCCATATTATTTAACTAATTAAATATTAGTCTAAATAATTCTAGTAGTAATAAATAATTAACACTTTATACCTTTTTTATATAGACAATAGATACAAGCTCAGTTTTTATGTATAACCTATTTATTTACTTTTTCAAAAAACGAGTGCTTTCAGCTTGATTAAGCCCTCTTCAGCAGTTTTTAGTTTATGTATGCAAATTAAAACTGCTGAAGAAGCTTAATCAAATCAAAAGCACTTCAGTTTCTTTAAAAAAGTAAATAAAAGTTCTACATAAAAAAATGAGCCTTCTGTCTATTGTCTAATAGTAATAATTTAGAATAAACTAAATTTAATGATCTTTCTTTTATTCTTTTCTAAATTATTATTGCTATGATTATTTCTGTTGTTGTTAATTCTATTAATTATTATACTGTAAATTATTTTGTTGTTATTTTTTAAATGCAAAACAGTAACAAAATTAATTAAATCTAATATTAGTATAATATTTTTATATAAATGAAATCACTAAGCTCATTCAGTAGCATGTACTGTTTAATAAAAACATTTTTGGTTATTCACATAGTTTGCCTTCAGTTAAAGTATACTATAATACTTTAACTGAAATAGGCTATGTGGATAGCCAAAAATGTTTCTGATTAAACAGTACATCTTACTGAATGAATTTATTGCTTTTCTTTATTTAGATTTTACAGTAATAAGTTTTGTAATATATACAGTCAAACCCCGATAAGATGCCACCATCCATTTGGGGCTATTTTGGCGGCTAATTGCGGTTGGCAGTTTATTGAAACATGTGTAGTATAGAAATGAAAATGAACTCCGAATTTATTAAATTTAATAAAATACAGTACATTTATACTTGGAATCCAAACTTAACATTTCTAAAAAAAATGTATACTTTACAGTATAATATACATACCGTATATAATAGTACTATATAGAAGACATGTCCATCTGCTGATTCTCTACTTTGAGTTCTCTATAAACACAATGTACACAGCTAACTGTACAGTATCCTTATTTGCTTGGTACGCAATAAACGATGGAAATGATCTGGTTCTTACAATCTTAAATTTTCTACAACGTAGATATGAACCAGGCTTAAAGAGACATGATTAACTATTAATTTCATCTTCTCCCACCCACTGGTTACAAATGAATCCAGAGAGCTTTAACATTGTGAATACAGTACTGATGAACTTCGGGATGTAAATCATCTTACATCCTCTTGGCAGATTAATGGGACAAATATAATACCAAAACGAATATTTGTTTAAACGTTTCTACTGGTGGATGGCATCTTATCGGGGTTTGCCTATTCCATTAACATAGGGAAGATCCGTTCCGCCAAATTTCTTAGTGGTTAGCGAGGGTGGTGGCTTAATGGGGTTTGAATGTATTTCTTATATTTTTATCTTTATAGCATTTTCTATATTCTGTATATAACTACATATAAAAAGATAATCATTATTTCATTGATTATTCATTGTTATTAAACATAAAATGGAATGAATCAGTTTTCCCATTATTCTTATAATTCTAAACCAGAATTGTTACAATTACTACATATACAGTGCATTCAATTTAAAAGCGGTATGGAGCACAAATATACAATATACAAAATATATAAGTGTGAACCATATTTCTTTCCTCATCCTGATCCTACGGACATTTCCTCATTTCCTGATCCTACAGACATTTGCATCTCCTGGCTTAGGTATCGTAAAGGTTTGTGGGGAGATCTTGCCATTATTTCACTAACATTAGTCACTGCCTCTTGTGTTAGTACATTGGTGTTTCATGTTACATACAGACCCTGTCTCATGGAATTTATTGACCATTTTCTGAATTAAACTTATAGTCGGAGCACTATTACTGAACATTTCTGTGAATTTACTGCAGCTTTTTTTGAATGAATTTGTTCTGAAATATTGTTCAACAATGAAGGCACGTTTCTGAACACTGAATGGCATAGTAGAGGGCAATTTCTCACTCAACTCAACAAAGAACAAACACAACCCAGCAATACAGCAAAACACCTGCAACTGACAATGCGTCTGTCCCTCCCTCCTCGTCACCTCTCCTTCCCTCCCTTCCGCTGCAAATAAACTTTTCCTGTAACAATGGGCATAATGGAACAACAACAACAACAAACAACCGAAAATCATTTTTAATCTTTGCAACAAAAACAAGACTCAAATAAACCTTACTTACTGCTTTTAAATTGAACGCATTGTACCAAATAACAAGAATTTATTTGTGTTAATCATTAGTATTTGAGAAAATTATGTAAAATAGAATAAATAATCTCATATAAATTAAATATTTTATAGATAAATTTACTTCCATGGAAAGGCATAACTTCTATCTTATGTAATTGCACATTTCTGTAGAGTTAATTCTTAACACTTTTTTCCTTATGCTAAAAATTATAACACTAAGCATCATTTCTGTATGTTATGTCATCCTTGTGCAAAATATTTTTGGCTGTCTTTGTGAATGACTATTAGAAACTTATTGGATGTATTTAGAGAATATGAATCTTCAAACTCTTATCCAAGGCTGGGCTGACTAATTGTGGCACCTGAGGCAAGTTTTAAAAATGGTGCCTTTTGAAATTTTTTCAAAAAAATTTAAGTAATGAATAATAGTCTACTTAACATAATAACAGGCATTTTAAGAAAAATTTGTATTAAATATAAAAATAAGTTTTGTTTATACTGTATTTAAAAAAAAAAGCAAAAATAGTTTGAACATTACAATAGTTAAAAAACAGAAAAATTGAATATAATTTGTTCTAAATTATTTTTCAAGCTTTTATTGCAGCAAACACTTGATTGCAATAGCTTGATTGCATATTTATAATTTATTGTTTTAGATATCGTCTTATCTGTAGAAATTATTGCTAAATCATTCAGTTGGTCTTGTGTGTTATTGTCCATAAATAATTTTTTTAAATTTTCAGTTTATGAAAACTGCACTCAATATAGCTACAGTTACAGGTAGGGTTAACAAAATTCTACAACAGCATTTGATGATATGCTTTCAAAATCAAATTTACATATAAAATTTAATATATCTTAAATATTTTTTATCTCATTTTATAAAATAAGACATAAGATTGCAAGTTCTTCTTTTAGATCAGTTGCTGGTATATCAGCTTCATCTTCATCCTTTAACATTTACAATTCATTTTGGTGCCTATATCAATCTGGCACCTGAAGCAGTTACCTCATCGCCTCATCTATGGAATCAGCCCTGTTCTCATCTAATATGTAATTTTCATTCCTGTAATGAATACTGAAAATAAATTAAAAATCAAATCAGAATTAAAATTAATATGATGCACATTCAAATGAAATGTCTTGATTCATTATTATATTATCTAAACAGAACAATATTTGAATTAAGTTATGAAAAAATGGTGACAGTATTAAGTGTGTTTTCAAAGATATCAGTATTAATTCATAAGATGATGTACAGCACTTTGAACATCATTGATAAAATTCCATTATGCATTTCTATTCTTACATATTAAACCCATTGTCCTCCATAATCTTTTCTTGTATTCATTTATGCATTCCTCTGTTTCCTACTTTCAACTTATTACATTCTCATATTCATCCACTTGCTCTCTTTTCTCTTTCCTCAGCTCCTTCTCTCATACTTATCATCCACATGATTAATATATAATTATTTTGCCAATTGTTTTGCTCATTCAGTATACATGAGCAAATTGAAACTAAATTATCTTAGAATCAATTTGCACATTGATCAATTGCATTCATTATTCAACAAAACATATGCAAAATCATGTAATATAAAGCATAGTAGCTTATGCAACTTAGTATTTATATAACATGATTTTGTGTGTATAAAGACAAAAAGAATCTTATCCAACATAAGCTTTGAATATGAAATAAATGGAGTAACCTTAAAATATAGCATTAGATTAAAAAATGCTAGATTTTAAAATTTAACACTTCATCAGTTAACCATACTATTCATCAGTTAACCATACCCCTTAAATATCCCAACTAAATTGGGAATATTTCTCTTATAAAATTATCTAAACAATATAAAAGTTTATTGAATTAATGCAAAAATTTTTTCAAAATAATTCCAAAGTGCTTATTAGAACATAGATTATATATATACATACATATAAATAACTTATTTCACACTGACAAATCACATAGGATTTCAGTTAGATTAACAGTTTCAATTAAAAACTATTAACTCATAATGTATTTAACACAGTTTTAATGAAAAGAATTTTCATTCTGAGCTATTAGATAGAATCAATTTACTAAAATAATAACAATCTTCTTACAACATCCAAATTAGATTATATTAGAATATAAAATTTCTCAAACTAGAATGAAGAATTCAGCATGCACCCATATATGCTTACATGTAGCTGTTGTGAATATCAAGATGGTTTCACTCTTTAGAAAAGTAAATGAAAGTCTATCCTGGACAATACAAAGGACAAAATGATCTATAAAATTCTTTAATTTATATAATGCATTAATTTTGCAATAAATATAAATAATCAATTTCTAATTAAATAAATTTAAAGAAATCAATCTTCAATCAAACTTTTCATATTCAATCAATGCAGAAAACGTTTTTTTTATGAGATTTTTAAGATCGTTCTATGGAAAAAATTGATGAGAGTTGTATAGTGCATTCAAAAGACATTTTTTAAATAGTTGAAATCTCAACAAAATATGCTTTTTATTAATTCAAATTCCTGAATTCTTCATTTCCAATAAAAAAAAATTTTTTAGTATTTGTTTTTTATTATTTCAATATAAGTATTTCTTGATTTTCTTAAATAATTGAGACCAAGCATTTTTTTAATTCAAATTTTATATTAGTTGGAAAAATAATTTATTAACAAAAATTCTGAATCCGAAATTCTTGGAGCTAGGTAGAGTACAGTGATTGTTTAATTTATACTTATGCTACATTATGAAATAATTATGGTACAAAATACTGTTCTTTGACTGAAGAAGAAAATGCCACATGAAACAATATCATATCAATAATATGATACTTAAAATCAACAAACAATATATATATATAACATAAACCAATTAAATAACTTGAACTTTTAACTTTCTCGAACTTGTAACTTACAAATACAGTAAATGTGCTCAATATTAAAAATTATGGGGAACATTTTATGTGAAGTTGACTTTACAAAAATCAGATATATCTAAACCAAGAAATACTTGTATAATATATTAAATGCTAAATTTATATATACATACATATTTTTTTTTTTTTTTTTAGCTGGTTATTGTGTGATAACTTATTTATTGGGAGTTGGAGATAGGCATTTAGATAATTTGCTACTTACAAAAACAGGTATTTATATGTATTTTTTCTAATATGATGAATATTTTATTAAATATAAAAAATAATTAATTATTATGAAATCAAAATATAAAAAATGTAATACTAAAGAGTTATATTCCTATAAAGTGAAAAATGAAAGTAATATACATATAATATAAAAATCAATATATTAGGCATTATCATCAGCATAAATTTATTTCAAAAGATGAAAAATTATCCATTGACATTATGTGATTTTTTTTAAATTTATAAATATTTGTGTATTTTTTTGCTACTATAAATATTTTGTATTATACTTAGGCATTCAACATCATTTTATTGGCTTTGTTATTCTGTTCAAAACTGGGATATATTTTTCTCCAAATATATTGAATGTAGCCTTCAAAATGTTGAAATATAGTCAAATGCTTGTAATTATGGTTTCTGTTGAATGATTTTTTGTTTTCTTTAATATGATTTTCTAAAAATAATTACTTTTCGAGATATGTATTGTGCATTATTTAATCCTATAGCTTAATGCTAAAAACAACAAATTGAATGAACATTTAGAATGCTATAGAAGTGAATTCAAATCTTACAAATAATAAAACTAATGCTACTGCTGTGAAGAAGTTAACTTTGACCTGTCCTATTTTTATTTTATTATGCACTCTATTATTTATAATGTTAGAAACTTACGCTAATAAATTAAAGAAATTTCAAAACAAGTTAAATAATAAAAAATATAAATTTATTAGACCCAAAACACTTACAAAAAGTAGAGTCAAAAGTCCCTTACATATCAAGGAAAGAACCAAGGGCAATCTCCTTGTACCCAATAGCCCTCTCAATGAGCGAAACAACCTCATGAAGAGTATGCTCAGTCGATTTGCCAGATTGATAGGCAAATTGACTGCGACAAAGGGGGATCCTAGACAAGGCCCCATCCCTAATGAACCTATCCACCAACTTCTCCACTGTCTTCAATAAAAAGGACATCAGGCTGGTCGGACGATAAGACAGCCTCTGTATAAGAATTACGTATAAAGGGCTTAGGTATAAAAGAAACCCTTCAGGACCATGGAACATAGCCAAAAGCCAAACAGGTCCGAAAGACATAGCAAAGAGGAGAAACCAGAACATCAATGCCCAGTTGCAAGAACACTGGCAAAATGCCATCTGGTCCCGCCGATTTAAAAGGCTTAAAAACACTAATAGCCCATCTAATGTTAGATTGATCAATCATCCCCCTCACAAGGTGCCAATCCTCTATCGTGGCATGATAATTACGTCCATCAAGGTCAGACTGCACCTGCAAGCAGGATGAGTTCTCAGTCAAAATAGACCCAGGGAAGTATGCAAAGTTGCTAATTCTAACGAATGCCAATTAATGCTAATTACAACTAAACTTAGTGATTAACGACTCTGCAAATTCCAGAGTTCGGTCTGAGCTCAGGTCTTTAACTAAATTATAACTTAAAAATAATTAACTATGAAACAATCTAACAATACTTAATGTCTAACGGACGAAAACAAAATCGGAACTTACAACTAGAAGTACCGATTAAGTGTTAGAATGAACAAACAACAATGTTAGAAACTTACGCTAATAAATTAAAGAAATTTCAAAACAAGTTAAATAATAAAAAATATAAATTTATTAGACCCAAAACACTTACAAAAGTGTTAATAAATGCTTTATTGAAACTATAATAAAGCAACAAGTAATTAGTCAACAAAACTTGTTTAATCCAATTCAAATATCAAAATAACTATTCACAAGAAAGAAACCTTAAATACTACTTAATTTCTACTACCTCCACCACCAATACAAACTTCAAACAATTGTCGATCTCTACAAGAAACTCAAATGTCACTTCGCCGACTTACGTTGACACAACACCTTGTTCTGTTGCCGTTTTCGTAGTCTTTTATATCCGAGTGATGTACAGTCCCATGTTGCTTCATTTACATACTTATACGTAACAGGTTTAAAGTTATTAGCTTAGAGTAATCAATTCATTCTCATATCGGACCAGTGATAAAATTAGTTAGATTAGATGATGATGTCATTAACTGGGACAGCTCTTCTGGAGGACAGTTCCCGATTCTGTATCACGTGATTGCTAACGACGGCAGAGAAGGTGGAAGTAAGTTAACTCGTAAACTAAAATATAATTACTATAATAAGATAAAATAACCCGATAAATAATAAAGTGCATAATAAAATAAAATAGGATAGGTCAGAGTTAACTTCCTCAAGTGTACCCAAAAAAGTTCCTTTAAAGAGTCCCTGCAAGGACTAGTCATACTGCCATCAGGCAGCCTAAGAGAACCAACCCTGCAAAAATTCCCATTAGACATTATCTTCCCAAGTCTGGATATCTCAGGTATAACCTCAATTCCTGACAATACCGTTTCCAGGAAAATTTTTTAGCCTTTCTAATGGCCTTATTATAACCAGTGAGAACACTCCTATATGTGTCCCTCCTAGCTTTATTAAAAAGCCGCCTAACGTTATGTCTAAGACCGCCCAGTCATTCATTCCACCAAGGAACTCGCCTTGATGAGCAAGCAGTCCTGAAAGGACAATTTCGGTGATAGGATAAGAGAATTGCCTGTTGAATCTGGTCAACAGTCATCTCTAAATGTATACCAAGCAAAATCTGCTCTGTACACCTCTCAAGTTAAATTTAAGGTCTTCTCTAAAGGAAGCCCAATTAGTCTCCTCAGGTTGAATTTGAGGTCTTCTCTAAAGGAAGTCCAATTAGTCCTCCTCCCCAAGTTAAATTTCAGGTCTTCTCTAAAGGAAGCCCAATTAGTCTTGCGCGGTTAAATTTAAGGTCTTCTCTAAAGGAAGCCCAATTAGTCCTCCGAGGGCCTGACTAGATGCCATACTCTGTATATTAAAGCAAATATATCTGTGATCCGAAGAAGTAGGCTCACTAGACACATGCAATTCTCAATTAGGTCAGAAATACACTGAGTCTCTAACGTTAGGTCACCTTCTGTTAACAACAGCAAAGATAGGTTCATTACCCCTATTCAGAATAAAAAGGTTAGTACCCATCAGAAACTCCAATAGATGCTCCCCCCCTTCGGTTGATGCCTTTGCTACTCCAAACCACATGATGAGAGTTAGCATCGACACCAACCAATAAATCAAATGATTCTTTTTACAAATTCCACCAAAGACCCGAACTCAGGTGTTGGCGGAAGTTCATCTTTATCATAAGGGAAATAAGCAGAGGAAGCAATGAATTTCCTACTAGCACCCCCTCATCAAGCTTCATCTGAACAGTGGTAAGATCCCTAGAACAGAAATCCCAAACGGGTGAAATACATATGTTATTCCTTATGAAAACACAAGTCCGAGGACCACTATCAGAAGTACAAGAAGTAAAAGAAAACAAGTAACCTTCCTTGCAGTGAAGCCACCTATTCGGCCCTCATAGTGCCACGGCTCTTGAATTAAGAACAAGGTCATAGCAGCCCCCCACGAGCAGTCGACCCAAAGGGGCGGAAGCAGCTCGGGAGTACTGGAGATTGATCTGAATCACCCTCAGACCCATGACATTACAGGTACTTTAGGTGGACAAAGATCGATGCCCTCCTCCTTTGACTGGGCATCGGAAGGACCAGTGGTACCCTCGGAAGTCCAATCCTTATCAGCGAGCCTGATCAGTTCATGCCTCTTTGCAGGAGCAATCGCCAAAGCTATTGGTCCCCCAGACTTGGAATTAGGATCCGAAAGTACCTTAAAGGTCCCTTGATCAACCCCAGAAAAAGCCTTAAAATTGGCCGCTTTGATGGCCTTTGCTGAAGCAAGATTAACCATCAGAATTAACCACTGTCCTTTAGCGTCCCTACTACGACCCAAGACCCTTCAGTTTTCGATCTTAAACCCCGGATTGAATTCTTGGAGTCAAGCCAAAAGTTAGTTCGCATCCTGCGTATGAGTATCTGCAGTGCAATAAGCCAACTTCACAGGCTTGGGTAGGTTCTTCGCAGGGATAACCCTCAAACAAATCCCCTGCCCAAGAGTACACCCATCCAAAAGCAGAGTGAACCACTGACAGGTGAACTCATTCATACAAGTATAAATGAGTGTGCCATTGTCCAAAACATAGCCCCTGAGCAGCAGCAAGGTCTCCCAGAAGGGATTCCATCCACACTGCTCAGGATCTTCCCCAAAATAAGGTCAGCCTCCTCAGCCATCAACTTGGAGTCCGGATAACCCTCCTTGATGATGGCTAACTGAAGAGCCAAAGCTTCCGAATATGATCCAGGCTGAAAGCCGTGGGACCTCTTAGCAAGCCTCACCTTCTCAGAAGAGGGAGTAGACAGAACAGATCTAGTTCTCTTGCCAACACCAAGGATATCAGCAGGAGAATGAGACAAAGAAGCTAGTTGGGAAGAGCTCCTCGGTAGCTGAGAACCACCGGTGCCAGCAGCTTCCCTCCTAGCGCTCCTCTGCTTTCGCCTAGCCGCTCCAGACAAATATGCCTTTAGCGAACTAGGTTTACTCCCGGAGGCAATAATAACTCCAGTTGACTGCTCCACTGTCCCACTGCCCTCGGGCACACCAATGGTCCTAGCTCCCTCAGATGAGGTACCAGAACCACCATCTCCGCAGAGGGGCAGAGAAGCAGCACCTCCAGAAAAAGTTGCAGAAGTTTTATCCATAAGAAAAAGACAAATTAGAGGAAACAGAGTCACTGCCCGGTTATCCCCAATACGGAAGGAAGGCTAACTATGACAAGGTTTCCCAGGTGCCCTGAAGGGATTGTTAGAGACACTGCATCTTTTACTACCCCAGTGCCACTCAACTCTCAGCATGATACCACACACCTTAGTTTGGGTATGGCACTCTCTTAGTCTGGCCCTTATGGCATTTTGCCAGTGTTCTTGCAACAGGGCATTAATGTCCTGGTTTCCCCTTTTTGCCAAATAAGTAAGAATAGGTCTCCCAACCATGATATAAATCCAATACAACAGCCCTGGCCTAAGACCCTAAGGCTTACCCAAAATATCCCTGCAAGCCCAAAGAGCCCTACAGGCTTTCCCCACAGCAAACTCAACGTGTGGCTTCCAAATCAAACCCTTGTCAAGCAAATGCCAAGGTATTTGACCTGGGTTGAAAACTGCAACCTTTTACCGAAGAATGTCAGTTCAGTTAACCCTACCAACTGTCTTTTTCGAGTAAAAGGTACAATAAAGTCTTAGCCGGATTAATAGTCAATCCAACCCTATTGCACCAATAAGAAACTGTATTGAGAGCAGTTACCTCAGACTTAGATACAGTCCTGGGAAATTTCCCCACAACAATGATGGCTGTCATCAGCATATCCAACCGTGAAGAAATCCTTCCCATTAGTAAAGCCAGTAACTCATTCACCACAAGGCACCAAAGAAGGGAAGAAAGCACCCCCCTGCAGACAACCCCTGTCAGTGAGAATCATGACTTCCTCCTCATAGAGTCTACTAAAAACAACCCTATGCCTCAGCATGGAGCTATTCCAACGAATAATTGTTGAACTTGTGAATTCTAATGTGTCTTTTATTAGAAAATAATTTTCTTTCCATAAAACATAATTGCTATGCAACATTTTCTAATCAATCATGCTATTCATTTATTTCATTCCATTATTGAGCAATTATAGTAATAATTAGATAATAAAAGATATCAAATAATAATGTGGATTCATACAGGCTTTTGACCTAAACACTGTATATGGTGCAATGGATAAGGATGGGTACTGTGATCTTTTGACACTAGTAACACAGCAACCATGGTTTAATAACCAACAATTTCCTTTAATAGAGGGATTCTATTACAAAACAAGAGTAGTCCAACAATAGTCATGTTGGAAAGATAAATACCTTTATCTTATTGGAAATGTTCAATTTCACAACACAGACTTCAGCTTATGAAGAAAGTTCCAATGGGTGTATTCACTAATATCTGA
Organism: Olivierus martensii; assembly: GCA_000484575.1. NCBI lineage: Eukaryota > Metazoa > Arthropoda > Arachnida > Scorpiones > Buthidae > Olivierus > Olivierus martensii. The sequence goes on from AYEL01086050.1 coordinate 26,289, forward strand.
GTCAAAGAGGTTAATTTCCCATTTTGTACTGTGGAGTAGGAGACGCCTTTCTTTGGATGGGTGAAGTTCCTTTTTTTTCTATTGTGTTCCAGTGCACTTGTGTCTTGAGTATGAGAAAACCACACAGAGAGTTCTCCGGTTGAGAAGACTGCTTTTAGAAATTTCTTAATCTCTGAAAACAGAATTGTCGAGTACGAGAAAGTCCTAGGCAAACCAACTGACCTTTTATTTCAATTTTTTCCCAGGAAAAGATAGAATGTTTTTCATTATCGTCTTTCATTAATGTTTTTTTTTCTTAAATTCTCATAACACCTGCATGCAACAAAATACTTTATCTCTTGTTTATTATTTCTTCACAGTTTATGATTGTAGAGGATAAGAATCTCTGGGTCGGATGATATATTTTTTAGTTGTTTATTTTTCTTCTAAAATAACTCTCTACCTCCAAATTCCTTTCTTAAATTTTTGTTGAGGTGAGGAGTGACACATTATGTTTGATCTGAATTCTGTGTCCTCCAAATATCAATTCTAGTATCAAAAAAAAAATATTGCAGGAATGTAACACAGACTTAAAACACTAAGCTATGAGTTTTCTGGTTTGTTAGTCATGATTTTCAGGAATTTAACTCCAATATTAAATGAGGACCCACTTTATTATTATTATTATTATTATTTTGTAAAAATTTTTATGAAAAGAAATTTATAATATGAATATTTTGAAATTAATAATTTGTTTCTTTATAGAGGAATCCTGAAATTAGTCATGTTTTGAATAATCCTGATTTATTAAGACAGACAATGGAAGTTGTAAGAAATCCTGCTATGTTGCAAGAAATGATGAGAACCCAAGATAGAGCCCTTAGTAATTTAGAAGTAAGTAAAATATTATTACAGAATAAATTTTAAATATTAAATTAAGAAAATATTTGATGATAAAAATATTACCATATATCAAGGAAGAATAAGTCTTTAAATTAATGACTAAGTATTTATTAATTAAAATAAAATTTTGTTATTAAAAATTTGGGTTACTATTCATAAACCATTCAATACCAGTATTTGAAATAAAACTTTTGATGATTGAACTATTATATATGGTAAAATAGAATAATAAATCTTAATACAGGGTAAATGTTAATATCTCATATAAAATGATAGGTAGGTTCCTAAAAAACATCATGTTATATGAGACCTGGAGCCAATACAAAAATGAGAGTTGTGTTCCAAAACCAATTACAAACAAATAATTTCTTTAATTCCACATAAGAAACTTAATTTTTATAAAGAATATTAATATGAAACATAAAGAAAGATAAAATATACATAAGCTCTAAAAAACAATATATATAAAACAAAAGGAAAGAAAACATACAAACTGTACTTCCTTACTGCTGTTTATTAAAAATAAGTGATTTTTTTTCTTTTTAACAATATCAACTTCATTTTCTGAACTTTTTTCTGCATTTAAAGTTTTGTGTATCATCATCTTTCTTTACAGAATCTGTAATCTAACACTCTACAACCGACTACAAAACAATCATTCCTTAACACAGATCTAAACAAATATTTGTGAATAAAGTTTTTTATATTTCATATTCTTCTATTGAAGAAGAAAAACTTATTTTTACACAAGAACTGAACATTTGGAACACAAAATACTCAATGATACAATTAACTCAATTACAAAATTAATTCAATTTCAAATCAAAATCAAAAATAGACTGCATATTAACTTTTTTGGGCAAACTAGTAAAATTGCACTTATGACTAATTTTAGCAAAGTATTTCCTATTGATTACATTTTGTGTGTATTTTGTGTCCATAGTGTGAATTTACAAGAATTAATGAAAATGTTTTGTGTTGTAGGAGAGTAAATGCAATTTTATGGATGTATTAAGTTGAAACCATGTTGTAGAAATACCATGTTATATGAGGGTTTCCACAATTTTCAAATCATGTTAGAGCAAAAACTATGTTATAGGACGAATACTTGTATATGTGATGGATAAGTTATTTTCGTTATTGTTTATTTTTTTTGATGTGAAAGTCTTAATATTTTTTAGTTTATTTTTAAAAACAAAACATATTCCAGTTAACTATTTATACCAAATTGAATTGCTATTTCCTTTGCACTCTCATGCATATAGGACTTAGAAATTTCATGCATGTTAGATTTGTGAAAATAGAGTTTAAGGAACTATACAAATTAAGGCTACATTTTAGAATTAGGTAAAATAATAATTATGGAATATTTATGCAGATAGGTCTCGATTAGCGCGACTTAAAAATTGATACCGTTATTCGGTTAGCGCGAGAAAAGATTGATGGCAGTGATGGTGGCTCATGGTTTGTAAAACTCCAGCTTAAATGATTTGAAAAAAGTTTTAGGAAAAAATATACAAATGAATTTTTTTAATGTTTAAAAATATATATACAGTATATTAATGTATTAAAAGTCTACTGCATGTAATAGATAAATGAAAAATAAGATGGACAAAACATGCATTTATTAAACAAAATAAATTAGAATATTGTATTTAATTATCTATCAGATGTAAATTAATTTCGAATGCAGATTCCTCATAAAAATGTTTGCATGATATAATAATGAAATAATAAGGAATCTGCATTGAAATTACTTCAGGTAATTTTGAATTCAGATTCCTCATAAAAATGTTCGCATTTATTGAGAGACTCAAAAATATTTTCTGCAAACGAAACCCTTGGAAAATTGTTTCAGATGCAGCCATTATTTCTTTTTTGGAAGGTTTAGGAACTTCCATTTCATCTGCCTCATTATCTTTATCCTGATTTTCACTATCTTTTATTGAACTTAAAATGTCATCATCTGCTGCTATGATAATGTCTTCATTCATGTTTAAATATTCATTAAGTAAGATTTTGCCATTTATTGTGCCTGTTGACTGCAACTGGTTCCAACATTCCTCAATGTGTGATAGTACATTAACTTCTTCCACAACAGACTTTTCAAGATCGGAAGAGCGGTTGTACATTAACTTCTTCCACAACAGACTTTTCAGAGAAGCCGGCTTTTATGAAGCATTTCTGTATTGTTATTTCCGCTATGTCATTTTGCCACGCTTTTGCTAATTCTGATATACACACTCTGAGATTAATTATATTGTCAATGGGTTGATTGTTATGATTTAAAAATCAAAAAATTTTTTAAATAATTTTACAATAAAATATTGATCTTACCTCTAGGAGCAAGGGTAGGCATAGAATAGCCTTTTATTTCTTCTATTATAGTTGTTTCTAAAAATTGCATTTATAAATATGAATATTAAAATATTAAAAAACTAAAATAAAAATTTCATCACCATATTACCAATTTTAGATATGGTATATTATTTTTAAAAATGAACACACAATAAATAATTCTTTCTCAAAAAAGTAATGAAAAATAATACAGATAATTCACAAATTATTTAAAAATATTAAATATTTTCACAAATTATATCCTTCCCATGTCTTTAAAACATTAGGGATCATTATAAATATAATCAAATATTTTAAATTTCAGTGATGATCAGCATCATGGAACTGGAAACAATTACTAGTGTTGTGATTATTGAATTTTTTTTTTAAGTTAAAAAATCATACAGCTAGAACATGATCCTGACAGTACACATATACAAAAAGGAACAAAAATACAGTACACATATACAAAAATACACAAAGGAAAAAGAAAACAAAAGGGAGAGCTGACTGGGGTAATTAAGGCTAAGATAATAAAAAGACATACTCTAGTGACCTTATAGTTACAAAAATTCTCCTCCACCAAAACAAGGTTCATAGTTTTGATATTTTTTTTCTATTTAAATAACAATAAAGTCTTATAGATATGCTGGAGAATGATGTATATGATTTGAATGTCTTGCTAGTTCTTGGATCTTAGGTAGTTGAGTGACTTATGATTGCACATTTTGTTGGGGTGATAGCTCCTCTTGGAAATGCTGAAATTGAGCATATTCATAATAAGGGGCCATTGATGTCCCTGAAGATGTAGATTCTTCATCTTTATCTAGCTTAGTATTTGGTGCAAATGATACAATCTTTTTTGGAATGTTTGTACACCTCAATTTATCTATGTGTCATTTGCATGTGTAGCTATCTTTGAGTTTAATGAGATAGTGGAGATTCCCTAACTTTTTTATACTATGCCAAAATACCAGAGTAGCTTTGAATTTGAGAAGTATTGTGATTGCACTTGGTCACCTACATTATATGAACGGGTGCCAGGAATATTTGATGATTGATGGGTTTCCTTGTATGGTTTGATAATATCCAGTTGAATACATAAGTTCTTTTTGAGATATAGTTCAGCTGGAGATTTTCTCTGAAGTAGAGTAGCTCTGTATCTTGTTATAATTTTTTGTAATTTCTGCATCAGAGACAATGGTTCATTATGCATTGCTTCGAAACAATTCTTGAAAGTCTGAACATTGCATTCTGCTAGACTGTTTGTAGCAGGGGGCCCTGTTTATTTATTTATAATCATGTCATGTTACAAAAACCATTAGAGAAGTGTGAAAAAATTAATGATTTGTTAATTACTATAAACTGTTGGGTCAAAAAGTGGTGTTAAAGAATGTTTTATATTTTATGAAAAAATAAAAAAACACTTTACTTGGTTAATAAGGATCATCAGCTTCATAAATTGCAATTGATATGATGGCCTTAGATAAATTGCAACTGAAATGAAAATGCATAGAAAAAATATAAAATAAACAAAAATATGCAAGGGGGAAAATGGTGAAAAACTAAATGAAATAATGGAAAAAGAGAGACATAAATTAATGTCTGACTATTATTAAAAAATAATAAAATAAAGTTTAAAAAAATTTTTTGAGGATAGCAATAACTGAAAAGCAAATGCAATGTAAATGTCCAAGATTAACATGAATAAAACCAATAGCTAGAAAAAATGCACTGAAATGAGTGGGCCTGTTGTTTCACAGGCAAGTTGTTAGTATGGAAAGTTGACTTATAAACAAGAACTGTACATTTATAGTAAAAAAAGAGAGCATTAAAAGAGAAACCTGTTTCAGTTCCAATATTACAGCTATCAAAATTAGGAGAGAAGTACACCTTGTACATAGATCCAGTTCTATAGGTCTACAAGCAATTTTATATCAAACTGGAATGAGAGTTTATGCCAACAGAGCATTTAATAAAGCAGAGAGAAACTATTACAATACCAAATTAAAATGTTTAGCAGTAGTTTGGGCTATAGAAAAGTTTAGATGATGCAGAATCATAAATCTATTTCCTTTCTTAGAAAATCATATAAATAACAAGCACTTATAAGCAGGAAATAAGTTTTTATTTTCATAAAACGTTTTTAATCTCTTTTATAGATCTTCATCAGTATAAGACTAATCATATAGATGCTATAGAACATGTTAATTTGAAGCTATTTAAAATACAAAAAATTAGTTACATATAAATAAGTTCTTTTTTTTAAACATGAATTTTAACATTAAAAATAGGAAAAATATCTTTAATAATCATAAAAACTCAAAATACGTATTTTGATTTTTTCTGATTATTAAGGATATTTTCTTGTTTTTAACGTTAAAATTCAAGTTTAAAAAAGAACTTGTTTATACTTAACTATTTTTTCGTATTTTAAATAGCTTCAAATTAACATCTTCTATAACAGGGGTGAGCATCCTTTTTAATCAACAGGCCAATTTAAATTTTAAAATTTTTTTGCAGGCCGCACATATTTTTTTCCCTTGCCTCTGACATTAAAAATTTTGATATATAGAAACAAATTTCAATGGAAATTTCACGGGACTAACAAAAAATGTTGATATACAGAGAATTTCGATATATAGAGGTTCGATATATGGAGATCCAAAATTTCACAGGACTAACAAAAAACTTTGATATACGGAGAATTTCGATAGTTCAATATATGGAGGTCTGACTGTATTTTGTGTAAACATAAGCAAATAAAAAATTTTCTACTTGGCAACAATTCTTTTGATGCATGCACAATATCTAAAAATTCTATTTGTTACAGTAATATTATAACCCAATTGTCCTAAAGCAAAACGTTTACATTTGAACAATGAGCAAATGTTAAATTTTGTTACAAATTTTAAAAAGTTTCAATTGTTGAAGTATATGGTATATCATAGTCAAAATTACTAGTTTATTGTTGAATAAGAAATTTGAAAATGGCCGTGTCAATGTTGCTGATGATTCAAGATCAGGCAAGCCATTGATCTCAACAACCACAAGAGAATATCCAGATGTAGGAATACTTTATAACATGATGTTATAAAGTGCTCCTACATCTTTAATTTCATTTAAGGTCCAATAAGCTAGTTTGGATTTTATTTTATACAAAGATAGAAAAATTATAACTGAAAAATTGCTGATTTTGTTTGAATTTTTTATGATAGTTGTTTGAATATTATCTATACACATTTAAACGTGAAAAAGATTTCTAATTTTTTGTTCAAAAAAATATTAACAGATGAACAAAAAAAGACAAGTTCAATTTGTAATGATTTAATTGCCTCATCTGATGCAGATCTCAATTTTTTATTTAAATGATAACTGACAATGAAACATGTATGATCCTCAAATAAAATGATAGTGAATGATTGAATGGCACATGCTAGTATCTCCAAGGAAGAATAAAGTATACATTGACAGATCTAAGTGTAGGCATACTTTTTTTATTTTCAAGTTATGATTCATTACAAATTCATGTTGGAGGGAGCTACAATAATAAGATAACATATGAAGAGATCCTTATTTGTCTTAAATGCAATAAGAAAGAAATATCAGCTGTAAATCAAAAGAATGAAAATTGTATATTATATATAAGAAATGTGTGAACACAAATTTTTGAGTTGAATATGAGTTCAAAATTTATCTTTAACTCCTTCAGTGCTGGCAATTTTTTTCTAATTAAGCCTCATTAATATGCAAAAAAAAAAAAAACAAAAAAATGTAAATTGCGAAATCTTGCTTAATTTTCATCTAATACTTTTTGAAATTTTCACAATTTATTACGTTTTTTATTGTGATTCTAATAGTGGGTAAAAAACTTTTTCAAATTTTATTCCTTTCACAATTTTTTGTTTATTATATGAGATCGGAGAAAACATGATTTTTATGTTTGAAATCTTAGCCATCCAACAAAATATTTTGTATTTTCTGATAATGGCAAGTCTTCTGAATAAAATAAAGCATGAATAAAGAAAATCAGATAATATTTTAAAAATTATTGATAAAAAATGAAGTATTATGCAAATTTTAAATTAAAATATACGTTATATACTTTCGCTTCTTATTAGAACTATTAATTAACCAGTCTTCAGAACTAGTTTAAGTGAAAAAATTATATTTTAATACTTGTTAAAGATCTTTCAGCTTAATAAAGCCATCCTCAGTAACTACAAGTTTATAACCAATGGAATAATACCTAAAATCGAATTATTTGAATACAAGAACTTTTAAATAGAACATTTTGTTAAAAGTACTTGTATTCAAATAATTTGATTTTATGTATTCCATTGCTTTTAAACTTGTAGTTACTGAGGATGGCTTTATTAAGCTGGAAGATCTTTAACAAGTATTACAATATAATTTTTTTGCTTAAACAAATGCTGAAGACTGGTTAATTAATAAAAAATTTTAATTAATTAAATTAGTTAGTCGAAAAATGAGAGAAATTTATTAACATATTGTCATTTTTTTAATAAAATATGTTTATTGATATGTTTTTCTTCATTTCAATAATTTTTATTTTAATCTTTTATAAATTTTCTAATTTATAACAAAAAAGTAGCATATGTGAAAATCATCCATAATCCTACATAAACAGCTATAACATTTTCTACTTTACTCTAATTGGCCTTGAGATACTTTGTTGACACACTATATACCCAATACCACATACAATGCATTTTAAAGTAGGCTTGGCTGCAATTTCCCATGAAATGACTGGCCGTCATAAAACAATAAAAGTGTCACACTCCTTTTTATTGCCTGGGATTGTTTACATTAGGATTTTACTAAATTATCTATAAAAGTAAAGCAATAAATGATCAAATAAGTAAAAATATTCTATATTTCAATAAAAGACCAAATAAGTAAAAATATTCTATATTTTAACAGAATTAACCAAAATTATTGTATTAGCAGCAAAATTTTTTCAATTTTATCAAATTTTACTGTTCATTATAGTAAAATTCCATGTTTTGCTTAAAGTTTCAAAAATAAATTTATGTCACCCTAAAATCAAAATAAGATTACTAAAATATGATAGAATAGAAAGAAGAATCGATAAGATTCTATGAAAAATAATCCAAATTATACGAATACAGTCCATTCACATTTTCTATCTTTAGAATGGAATTAAAAAAAAAAAAATTTTGGCAATCAGAAAATTTAGGACCCATCATTAGAAGCACCTATTTTCACCCAATAAATGCAAAAAAATTGCTCTGCGATAGTTCCATTGTATAATTCAGAATTGAATTTTATTTATATAGTTTTTTATTGTTTTTTATCATTTTTGTTCCGCCATCTTGCCATCTATTCATGGCAAAGGCATTCAATTTGTTAATGATATTTTTTATAATGATAAAAATTGAATTTGCATAAATACCTCACAATACAAAAAAAAATCATCAGTATTTGAATGTGTGTGGAACCAACACCACACCAATTCTGTTTTTACAAACTTTTTTTATATGATTTTGATTTAACACAAATTAGAAAAAAATTTTATTCTCTTTTTACACAATTTGTTTTGATTTAACACAATAGATCCAAATTCTTAGAAGAATTATTTCATATAACAGTGAATGTGGCATTTGCATCACATTAGTCACTCCATGTTGTTTTTGGTTCCAGTTAGAAACAAAATTTCTGGGGAATTCATCTAATTATATGTATAACTTCAATACAAAATTTGTTTGGTCTGAATTTTGAGTTTGGTGTTTAAAGCAAAAAGTATCTTTTTGATGTTTAATGGTATAAAAAATTTAATAAAAGTTAAAATAAATGCACATATAAATTTATTAATTTTGCTGAAAAGTCAATAAATGATATGCTATAATTTCCAAAGTATTTTGTCACACATGATCTTAATGAGGAACAAGCAGGAAAGTTTCAACGTGATCTGAAGTTATTAATGTTGTTTTACAGAGAATTATATAATGGTCTAGCCAAAACACAAATTCAGTGATTTAATAATTGAATTCATTCTTAAAACCACTGAAATATCAGCACCACAGGACACTAGTGCTAATTTTGTTCAAGAAATCACAGAAAGAATTTTACCAATAGAGCAAGATGATGATGAACAAGATATTTCTAGTTATAGCAGCAATATTGCTGTCTTACACAAATGTCAGAAAGTGACAATGAATAAAATCTTATTATATGTAACTCATATTATTTTGCCTAATTTTTGTGTGTATGAATTAGTAACATGTTGTTATTTTTCTTTTTAAACTATAATTTGCTTTATATAATACATTTTTATATTACATTTTTCATAAAGATTGAATTATTATATAATTCATTCTTTATGAAATAAAAAATGTAAGCACTTAAAAATGATAAGATTCTAACTTGATTTTTCATATGGTTTATTTTATTATTATTATTTTTTTAGGTCTGGAACCAATCTTCTATTTTTCCATAGATACAATACATTTATTTACACATATTCTTTGGGAAATATCCATCATTTAAAAACAGAATTGTATATATATTTTTATATAAAATTTCATATTAATGAATTTTTATTTTCATGATTTTTTTTTTTAAATTACCACTAACAGTATAACATTTTAATGGCAATTATTAAGTAGATAAATTCTCAATAATTATCATTAAAATACTACCACAAAGCATTTATCAAAATCATAAGTATTGACTTATGATTTTGTTAAATAGAATAAAATAATCTGAAAGTCCTTTATAATTCAAATATTCTTAATTTTTATTAAATATAAAATTAATATATATTTTCCTAATAGCAAACTCCATTATAAGTGTAACCAGTGAAATGCTCCCAAATTATAGAAAACAAATGAAATGTTCTAACAATAAAGATTTTAATGTAATAAAGCACCAGATTAGAAAAATATTGGCTTTTATTAAAGTACTAAATTATAAAAAGTGCTGTATTATATGGATTATATTGCAATTCGAAATTTTCAACCAGATTTGCATTTAATTTTGAATCCCCAACAAAGTTGAGTTTTATTTTTAAACTCAATTCATGTTTCAAACAGTTTGCATATCTCCAATTTATATATATGGTAGAACCTCGATATGTCGAATCTCACGGGAAAAAAAAAATTTGATGTAAAGAGTTTTTGCGATATCAAGGCTCAATTTTAAATAAAGCTTTTTATGTCAATAATAACACCATAGTTTTTAATGCTGTATAAGACACTCTTTTTTCCATGAAAATTGCACCTAAATACTCCTGTATCTTATAAACCAAAGGTTGAAAATATCACTGAATAAACATGATTATACTGACGAAAAACCTATCAACAATTAGAAGTGAAATTTAGAAAACAAAACTACTGTACAGCATGTTCAGTATTCCAATCATGCATGAAAAAGTACCTGTTCTGGTTATCAGTAGCACATATACGTTCTTTTGTTAAATTTCAATCCTTTGTTTAGATTCCGAAAGTGAGGGAAAATTTGTAAATATTTTTAATTTCTGTAACACAAAAATTATAAACTAATTTCAGATAATAAAGATTTTGAAGAAAATTCTTTGAGATAACTATTGAAATTACATTGCTGAAAGTGCATGGAAAAAATTTTTTTCCCACATATCAAGTGTTTCGAGATAGAGAGGTTTGAAATAACAAGGATAGAATGTATATAAAAATTCTACATTTTATATTTTTGATTAAATTTGTTTTGTTTAACTTGTTGTTAAAATTGTTGTTTTCTTTAACTTTTCCACTCCAGTGCTTAAAACCCGAATTTCTAGTATATCTTGATGGAAATTTAGAAATCAATATTTTTATTTTTTATATTGTTGAAAAAGTTTTAAATATCAATTTTTGTTTTTTTTTTTGTTTTTTATGATGATAAATTTTGATTTATATTAGATCTTCTTTATTTTAGATGGTTTTTAAAAATTTTTTATTAACTCTTTCATTCTGATTTTAATTTGAAGTTTCTTATCTAATTGTTAAATTTGACCATCTTTAGAATTTTTCTCTCCCTATGAATACTATTGGTTGTATAATATGCTTTAGTCCCTTTCAAATTTATGGTTGTTTCATTTGGACAATTATCTTGAACTGATAATTTATAATCTGGGAAACTTTGTCCCTTGTGTAATAATATACTGTTGTTGGTTTTTCACATTTATCATTTGTTAAATTAATTTTATTTCAAAATTTAGATGTTTTAAGTAATCAGAGAAACAAAAAAACCAATACCACACTTGACAATCAACACTGAAGTTGATAATCTTTAATTATTGATGGGAAATAATCAGGTCATTATTCTGTCAACTGTTCATTTGTTTACATCAGTTTATTGTTTAATTTTTTCATTTTATTTAAAATATAAGTAATTTTAGGATTATTTGTAATTTGAAAAACTAATTTATAGACAAGGGATTTAAATTAGTGACTACAAATATTCTTCCAAGGTTCACAACTTGGCTTCAGTCAAGCAGGTCGTTTCATTTTGTAAATTAGAGAAAGACTTCACAAACTATCTTCTTTGTTTCAAAATGCTAATATAAATCTAATTTTGAAGAAATCATTGATTTAGTGTTAATAAATAAAGATAACTTGTTTTCTGTCATTTTTCAAAGGCTTTGCTTTGGAATGTTGACAAGAACATGTGTAGAATACTTAATTTAATGACAATTAGTATCAGATCTAGTAGATAGATAGATAGCATGATTATTCATACATATAGTATATAAATTGCAGAAATAATATTTAAAAAATGAATTTTAGAATGGATATCCTTTGATTAAAAACTAATTTTTGTTTTGAAAAAAAAAATATTTTTTTATGTATTATTTTAAGAAAATCAGAAGAAAAATAACCAATAAACGATTATTTTATTTAAGTGTGTAGTAAATGCTACTTATTTAAAATAATCATTTATTGGCCATTTTTCTTCTGATTTACTAAATATCTCTACCTCTTTGTGATTGAATTACAATATTATACAGTGGTGCCTCGCAATTCGTCAGTAATCCGTCACCAAACTAATGTCGAATTGCGAGACAATATTTCCCACATAAGACTATGTAAAATAGATTAATTCATTATTGGTCCCCATCAAACTCCTCTAACTTACGGGTAAGGTAGAGAGATACACTATATTATTTACTTTATTACATGTGTTTTATTATTATAAAACACACTAATGCTCATCCCTGTTCTATAACATTTATATGATTAGTCTTATACTGATGAAGATCTATAAAAGAGATTGAAAACGTTTTATGCAAATAAAAACCTGTTTCCTGATAATAGTGCTTGTTATTTATAAGGTTTAAAAGATATCTGGATGGTATGGAATTTGTAGTCATGTCTGACCATGAAGCCTTAACAACGTTCTACAAATCTGACAGGACAATAATGATATGAGCATTGTGACTGCAGGACCTAATAAAACACATCAATGGTAGAAATAATCAGCTATCCGACACTTTGTCACAATTACCAAATCTAGAAGAATGAAATGAGAATAATGATGATCATTGTGCATACATATGTACTTTTTTTAATTGTTAATGAACAAAAGCTAATCGAGGCCCAAAAAAATAATGAAAAATGGAGTGGAATTTATGAATATTTGCAATCTGGAAGTCTGCCAAATGATCCTCAATTGGCATCTGAAATCATTGGTAAATCAAATTATTATACTCTAACTCATAAATTTTTGTACTACAAAGGAAGTCAGATAAAGCTGGAGGGTACAGAACAGTGATAACAAAGACTTTAAAAACAGCTGTCCAACAAGCATTACATGATCCCATGCTGGCTGCTAAGATGTTAGGAAAACTACAAAGAAAATATTAGAATAGTGTTATTGACCTGGAACAGCAAAAGATATAAAAACATTATGCATTATCTTGTCACATTTGCCAGACTGCCAAATTTGATCAATATAGATTTTCTGGATGGATGGAGAATATTCCTATTAATGCATCAAGAGACAAGATTTTTGTAGTTTTGGGTTCATATCCATGATCCAAGAAAGTAACCAATATATTCTTGTAATAACTGATTATTTTAGTAAATAAATATAATTTTTCTCACTAAAGAATATAAAGGCAGGAATAGTTATAGAATGCCTACTTAAATCAATCACAAAATATTCAGCACTATTCTGCAGTAAAGAAACATTATTTAAAAAACTTTGCTAACGTTTTCGGTTATACATCCATCCTCAGGCAACATCTTACAATGCAACGGAATTCTAAAACAGAAGACTACAAGCTTCATTATGGTTAGAACAGAACAGTAGAATACATCCACATTCTGTTCTAACCATAACGAAGCTTGTAGTCTTCTATTTTAGAATTCCGTTGCATTGTGAGATGTTGCCTGAGGATGGTGTATAACCGAAAACGTTAGCAAAGTTTTTTAAATAAATGTTTCTTTACTGCAGAATAGTGCTGAATATTTTGTGATTGATTTAAGAGTTTAAGCAGTTACGTAGTAAACCTTGAGAATGCCTACTTAATAAATATTTTTGTAGATATGGCATGCCATGTTCATTGGTATTTAACAACTGATCACAATTATGCCACATTTGATGAGAGAGAATTATTCTCAAGTTAGCATCAAACATGTGCTTATTGCTTCATATAATCTGCAGTCAAACATTACAGAGAGAGTCAACTGCATGATAGGATATATGATTGCCACATACATAAAAACATCACTGAGAATAGTTCACCTGCAAGAATTAGCAGTCATCTATGATCCATATTGCACAATTCAATTCAATATACTCCTACTGGAATACATGTAGATCATGATCTCATTTTATCATGAGACTGAATCTTCCAGCATCCTGTTCAACTCACCATTATTAATGAGAAGTTAGATGAACTATAGAAATGAGTAAATAAAGCTTGGAGCAGAAACTGAACAATGTGATGTGGTTGCTATTAAAGAAGAAGAGTTTTCACTATGTTATAATGAAAGTTGAAACGATGTGCATCTGTCACCTACTAACTTCTGTATTAATGATATAAAGGCTAGTGAAATAATCTAGCATTTAGATTTGATAAATTAAGTAAAAATGGTGTGTTTATATAAAAATATTTTAAAGTAACTTTTCTGGAAAAATTTTCATTATGCCATATTATGTACATTTGGTTGCACTAACAGCAATAGGAAAATGTTAGGAATATGACTTTATCAATTTCCTAAAAATGCAAATATCAAAATAAATGGATTTGTATTTTTTTGTATTTATGCATTGAGACACCAGAAGTACATATATACAAATATATTTGGAAGTGGTAATTGAATCACATACTGCAAAAGGAACACTGCTCACTGTGTTGCCAAAGGAAAAATAATTCCTGAAACAACATGAATATGGAATTTTATGATTTAATGCAAAATGTCTTAATTATTTTATAATGCGATTTCAAAAAACACAAACCAAAACAATTTATACTGGAATCTGAATGTATATTCTTCATAGATAATACAGTCAAACTCTGATAAGATGCCACCATTCATTTGAGGATGATTTTGGCGGCTAATCGGGAATGGAAGTTTATCAAATATTAATATAGAAATGAAAATGAATTCTGAATTTATTAAATATAATAAAATACAGTACATTTATATTTAGCATTAAAACTCAACATTTCTAAAAAACAATATATATTGCAGTATAATATATGTTCTGTATATGTACAGTACTATATAGAAAACATGTCCATTTGCTGTTCTGATCCTCTACTTTGAGTTTTCTATAAAATACAATATACAAACTTATGTACAATATTCTTATTTGCTCAGTACACAATAAATGATGGAAATGATCTGGTTCTTACAATCTTAAATTTTCTGCAACCTAGGTATGAACTAGGCTTAGAGAGAGACATAATTAACTGTTGACTCCATCTCTCCCACCCACTGGTTACAAAATGAATCCAGAGAGCTATTAATATATATAGTACCATGTACAGTACTGATGAACTTCAGGATGTAAATCACCTTACATGCCCCTAGCGGATTATCAAGGACAAATACAATACAAGAAGGAATATTTGTTTAGATGTTTCTACTGGCGGATGTCAGATGACGTCTTATCGGAGTTTGCCTATTCCATTAACATAGGGAAGATCTGTTCTGCCAAATTTCTTGGTGGTCAGTGAGGATGGTGACTTAACAGAGGGTGTCTTATTGGGGTTTGACTGTATTATATACTTCTATTAGTGCATATATAAAATATGACTGACTACTTTCTTGTCTATAATTATAGGTTTCCAGATGATTTTCTTTCTATTATGAAGGAAATGTATGAAAAAGAGCTTTATTTTATTAAGTGAGCAATGTTATATAAGGATCCACTATATTCCATCCTAGAATAACATTATAGAATAATTTAAAAATAGAAAAAAATGAAATAGTGTTCCAAATGTAATGTCACAATATTAAGAACTCCAATGTTATTCTTATTAAAATATGTAATATGCTTTTAATATAGTAATACTTATTAGTACAAAATAAAAAAGAGATTCTCACATAAACTAATACTTTCATATGCAATCTATGAAAGAACTCAAGGAAATGTAGAAGAAAGAAGAGCCACTAAAAATTTGATAATTGATTGTGATGAGCAGGTTCTTGTCAATACTGTGCAAAATAGAATTTAGATATTTTCTTGACAATACCTTACTCTCTGAATGATTACTCTCTTATGATTATTAAGAAATTAGCAAAAGGTCTACATAAGAAGCTTTCTTACAAAAGAGGTCCTATATTCTTTCATACATTAAAAAATAAAAAAAGATAAATACAATTACAAACATAAATTAGGAGTATATCAAATCTCTTTGTTTAATCATGACTTGGAAAGATGACAACACTATATAGATGTAACTTTACTATTACACTGCCAGTATAGATATTCTATATGTATAGAACACATTATGTTCTTCTGTTATTCGTTGTAGCTGAGGAGGATTTATTAAATCGAAAGCGCTTCTAAGTTTACTGTGTTTTTATTATTATGTATATTTTTCCTGCCATAGTGCTGTTAAATATAATAATTTTTATCTTATACTGGCAGTGTAATAGTAAAGTTACATCTATATAGTGTTGTCATCTTTCCAAGTCATGATTAAACAAAGAGATTTGATATACTCCTAATTTATGTTTGTAATTGTATTTATCTTTTTGCAGGAAGACAAGGTCTTAAAAATGTGTTATAACTAAACTGATTGTTATTTGGATGAAACCATAGAGATAATAAAGAAGAGTGGAATACTTAACAAATGAAAAACTGAGAATATCTTGAATGCCTGGTTGTTTGCTATGAAAAATAATATATGAAAGATTATATTTAGCCTATATATTTTTATTTGTTTTTATAATATAACATCTCTATATATAAGTGCCATTAATGTAGTCAATTTTAACTTTGTATTAATAGTTCTTACAATGTTAAAAGCATGTTAGATATAATAAATTAAACTAGCACAATACAGCAGTAAAACAAGAATTTATTTGCAAAACATTTTCAATCAATTATATAATCCTCATCAGTTATAGTTTAGTTTTACAACACAAAATTTTTGTTTATTTCTTAGCATGTAAATAATTTTTATTTTGTAATCATTTATAATTTTTATATAATTTTTAATAACTTTAACTCTTACTATAACTTGACTTATTATGTATTTCTTTGGTAACTATAGTAATACTGCATTATACTGCTAAAATTTTTAATACTTTTCTGTAAATATTCGAATAAAACTTTTAGAATGTTAAAGTTATGTAAGCTTTTATTTTAACTAGGCTATTTGTGTGTTTAAGCTAATGTCTTTCTTTAATTGTAATGATGAGGATCATATAATCAATTGAAAACATTTAACAAATAAATTTTTGTTTTACTGCATATTGTGCTAGTTTAATGCTTGCTAGATATTTTATTTAGGAATAATATCAGATTCCTTAATACTGATAAAATGTTTGGAACATTGTTTCATTTTTTATATTTTTAAATTATTTTGTAATGTTATTCTAGAATGGAATATTTTTGTTTAAATTTACTGTTTATAATTTGGCATTTGTCTATGCTGAAAAAAGTATGTTTATACTGAATACACTACAGTTTCTAATAAAGGTGAATTATTTACTCTTGAAGTGCTTGATTTTTGAACTTATTGACTTTAAACTTATTTAAATAATTTTTTTATCAATAATTAAATCATATTTATTTTTATCATTTATGATTTTATTTAATATATTACTTACTATAAATAGAAACACAACCCAATACTTCAATTCTCATACTAATCCAATTGTTCCAAGAAAATGGAATTATTTTTAAAAATCGAGCTTCAATAATGTGAGGAAAGTAATTTGCAACAGCTGTCTCACTATCAAAATTCCCTTTAAATTTCTTCATGAAAATAATATTACAAAAGTTAATTACTTAAACAATTTCGTTGATAATTTTATAAAATTTTATTCTTACCTTAATTTTTCCATTGTAGTCAACAACACTTTTCCATAAAATTTCATCCATACTGTATTTTATATAATATTCAGTTACCCAATTATTTAAATTATTTTCCCCTTGAGTAATCACTCCAGTTAAATTTTCTGGCCTTAGAAAATCAATCTAAATATTTAAAAATTTAAGAAAAAATTTGAAATGCTTTTGTAAAATTGTCATAGATTTATATATTAGATTATATAAACTTATTTTCTGTTATAGTGATTTATTAAAAAAGACCATGGAAATTTTCTGAAAATTGACAAATATTTCACAATATTAAATCTAAATATAGGAAATATCCACTTTACAAGCTAATTCTTTCCTGAAGTGAGCATATAAAGTAAGAACTCATAAACCAAGAATCAATTTCCCATATGTATAATGTTAAAATCAGGAATTCTGATATCAACAATGACATTTAACCATAATAAAATTAAGTAAAGGTCAAAAAAATCAATAGTATATGATTTATTTCTCTAAATAAATGATAATATAGCTTTTAAAATCAAGAAAATTATGATGATAAAGAAATTATTTATGCCAGACGAATATTAGGAATTTTTAATCTTTGCCATCATCATCAATAAATGATTAGATGAGCTTTTATACAATGAATAATTCCTTAGAAACAACTCAGGAATGAAAGTTATTTATATAATTTGTCAGTGAAGCAATGACAGCTAGAGCATATACTATTTCCACTTCTCAATCTGCCATTTTGATTTTTCCAATTTTGTAGTAGATGATGGACTTTTTGCTAAAAATATAATTGTACTATGTATATAGTTTTAAATGCCTTTTTATGAATGTTTAGCATTCATTTATTGCAAATAATGTTCATATTTTCAATTTTTTGATATTTCATATTTGAAAAACTCTTAAATCTAAGAACTCGTAAATTGAGAACTTTTGTAATTATAAAAAGTTGACAGTAATATCTCATTCAACTTTAATTCTTTGATAACTGAAGATATAATGAGCACCATCAGTGTCAAGATTATCATCATCAATTAGTTTTGATTTTTATTTTTTAAAGAATTTTTGAAATAACTGTAATTGTTAAATGAAAAAACAAAAAATTAAATATTCAAAGGATTAACATGTCATTTCTCAAACTGAATTCTGAATTAGAAATCAATTTTGATTTTTCTTATGTCATGATGATTTTCTATTTCACAATATTAAATTGCTATTCTATACTTTCTTTTGAAAATGTCACAATATTAAATTACTATTCTATACTTTCTTCTGAAAATGTATTGACTAACTACTAATATAAAATATGTTTTGTCTGCTGATGATGACTTTGTAAAGTTGAAAGCACTTCAGATTATAAATTACAGCTTAATAAATACAGTGTGTCTAAAAAATAATGGTGAAGTCTGATGTGAGTTTATGTGGCAAAATACCTTCTGCAATATACTCTGAAATATTTATATTTCAGTTAATAATGAACATATTTTTTTGAAATAATATTATGTTTAAATGTATGTGCCGTTAACAGCATGGCATACATTAAAACATTATTCAACCTTGGTCCATAATCAAGCAAGAACATTCAGAATAATGCTTACAATTGATGCAATGATTCCTTTCTTCAGATAGACAAATACAACTTTAAAGAAACTGCTCTTAAAGGCTAATATTTCAGAAGTCTATTAAAACAAGCACTTAGTAAGCAGGCCAAAGTCAAACACAACATAAAAAATTTATTATGTAACGTTTTCGACCTTAACTGTCCTCATCAGCATTACATACATGCATAAGACACAGAACAACTAACATATACAGTTAAAAAATGCTGTTCTAGAACTTAGAACGCAATTCGTAATTTAAAATATAAATACAATTTATGATGACAAAAAACATAAATTATTATTTCTTAGAGTAAAAAATACAATTAAAATAATAAATTAAATTAAATATATAAGAATAAAATTAACAAGCTTAATAAATAAATTAAAAACTTTCAATGTCTATACGTGCTTCATAATAATAATAATTTTAAACTTTAATACTATTCTTCTTCTTTTTGTCTAAACTGCGTTTCTCTTATTTATCATAAACTCCCATGCATTTGGAATAAATTGCTTTTCGTTAATAACGTTTCTCTTACTGCTTTCCGCGAAAATTTGTAATTGTTCTGCTATGAATAATTCTTTCACGCTATTTACTTGCTTGACTACTTTGGCATCTTGCCAATTGATTTCTATGTTCTGCTCGTAAGCTCTTTTCTCCAATGTTGTTATTAAGATTCCTTTCTGCACATCTCTTTTGTGTTCACGAAGTCTGTCTCCTAGATTCCGGGCTTGTAATTTCTCTGCTACGAATAATTCTTTCACGTTATTTACTTGCTTGACTACTTTGGCATCTTGCCAATTGATTTCTATGTTCTGCTCGTAAGCTCTTTTCGACAATGCTGTTGCTAAGTTTCCTTTCTGCACATCTCTTTTGTGTTCACAAAGTCTGTCACCTAGATTCCGGGCTGTCGCTCCTATATACACTTCTTCTTGCTGGTAATCCATATTTGTTAAGGGTATTTCATATATACCCTTAACAAATATGGATATACCCTTAATAATCCCAACTACGGATTAAAGCTTTCCCTTGAAGAGAGAAGTAAGGATAACATTCATTTTCTAGACGTACAAATAGTTCTGAAAAATCATACTATAGAGAAAACAGTCTATAGAAAGTCATCAAGCACTCTAGTATTAATACCACGCTAGTCAAATGACCGATGGGCTTACAAGAAAGCTGCCCTTAAATCTTACACTACCAGAACCTTTATGCACTGCAGCACACAAGCATTATTTGAAGAGGAGAAGAATAGAATAATAGTTATTGCGAGAAAACATGGATATAGTAAGAAACTTGTAGAAAATATTTTTAAAGAAACTTCATGCAAGCAACTGTTTAGAACTAACGCAAAACGTGAACAGGAAGATAGTATCGGAGAAAATGATAATGAACTAGTAGAAGAGAGATTTGAAGTACTACCAGACGCGTTAAGACCTTATAAAACTATAAGAAATTTGCTGAAAAGGAATAAAAAGAAACCTGCATTTAGGAGACCAGCGACGATCTTTAATTCTCTGAAGAATGTTAAAGATAAATACACTAAAAATGAAGGTACGGGTATATATGAAATACCCTTAACAAATATGGATTACCAGCGAGAAGAAGTGTATATAGGAGCGACAGCCCGGAATCTAGGAGACAGACTTCGTGAACACAAAAGAGATGTGCAGAAAGGAATCTTAACAACAACATTGTCGAAAAGAGGTTACGAGCAGAACATAGAAATCAATTGGCAAGATGCCAAAGTAGTCAAGCAAGTAAATAACGTGAAAGAATTATTCGTAGCAGAGCAATTACAAATTTTCGCGGAGAGCAGTAAGAGAAACGTTATTAACGAAAAGCAATTTATTCTGAATGCATGGGAGTTTATGATAAATAAGAGAAACGCAGTTTAGACAAAAAGAAGAAGAATAGTATTAAAGTTTAAAATTATTATTATTATTATGAAGCACGTATAGACATTGAAAGTTTTTAATTTATTTATTAAGCTTGTTAATTTTATTCTTATATATTTAATTTAATTTATTATTTTAATCACATTTTTTACTCTAAGAAACAATAATTTATGTTTTTGTCAGCATAAAATGTATTTATATTTTAAATTACGAATTGCGTTCTAAGTTCTAGGACAGCATTTTTTAACTGTATATGTTAGTTGTTTTGTGTCTTATGCATGTATGTAATGCTGATGAGGACCAGTTAAGGTCAAAAACGTTACATAATAAATTTATACTGTTGTGTTTGCCTTTGGCCTGCTTACTAAATGCTTGTTTTAATAGACTTCAGATAGATAATATCCTGAATATTTTCAATGTAAACCAATGTTTTCACAAAACCCGATAAAAAGAAATCCAATGGATTAAGATCTGGCTTTATGGATACCAAAGAATAGGTCCATTTCATTCAATCCACTGTCTGAAAAAACGAATGTTTAACAGATCTTGCACAATTGTTGCAAAGTGTACTGGTGCTCCATCCTGTTGAAAGATGATGAGATCAGATTCTTCCATGTCCTCTATTTGAGAAAACAAAAAATGTTCCAGAATATCGAGATATTAGTAGTATATATCTGTAACAAATGACTATATAACTATTAAAAATTTTTTTTGTTATAAAGTTTTCTTTTTAATGGTTAAAATGGTAAATCATCTTACCCAAATGTAGATTAAGAAGAAAATTTTTTAACAATAAAACATTTTAATAAAAAAACTTTCTATCAAAAAAATTTTTAACATTTGTATAGTCATTTGTTGCAGATATATAATATTGATATATGCTACTGTTGATATTACATTCTTTAAAGAAAAAGGACCCAAAATCTTATCATGCATTAAACTGCACCAAATATTTATTTTCAGAGTCTCTAATGTATTTATGTATCATGATAGAATTTTCAGCAGACCATATTTGGTAATTGTGATGATGTACACACCCATTTATATGGAATGTGGCTTCATCTGAGAAAAGGATGCATTTTGAAAATCTAGAACTCATCATTTGTGTGCCATATATTGACAGGAGACAAAAGGAAAAGAGAGTTCTCAAACATAAAATTTCACCATAGTAAAATTAAGTAAAGTTCAACAAAACATTATATATTTACCTTTATTATTAATACTTTATGATTAAATAATGATTTATTTATCTGAAGAAATGAAAACATAACCTTTAAAGATGATGTTTTCATTTAATCATAAAGTATTAATAATACATATGTAAAACTGATCAAAATCACACAATATGTAAAACTGATTCAAAATCAAACAAATTTTAACATAAAGAAACTATTGGTCATACAAAATATTAAAGACTTTTTATTCATCATCATCATCATCATCATCAACAAAAGAGTAGATAAGCTTTTATATAGATGAACTAGTACATTATGCATAGTCTGGGAATGAAAGTTATTTATATGATTATCTGATGAAACCAGAGTGATCAGAGGGAGTGCTATTTTTGCTTTCCAATCTGCCATTGATTTTTCCCATTTTATAAAAATAATAAAAGATGATGGAATGTCTATTACAATTCCAATAGTACTGTATTACATAATAAATATGAAATTTGAAATGGCATATTTATGAATGTTTAATATTTATTTATTACAATTAATTTTCAATTTTGTTCAGACTTGATATTTGAAAAAAGAATTTGTAAACCTGAGAACTCATAAAGCGAGAACTACCTGTATTATATATGCATTAAAAACAATTACTACCTGTATTATTTTTCTACTTAGTGTTTTCTAAATGAACTTCTGGATTTTGCTTATAAGAAATGTTACTAGTAGTGAATTAAAGAAAACAAAAAATCAAGTAGAAAAAGAAAAAAAAAAAAACATAATATTGAGTAACCATGCTAAATAACAAAATTTGATATTAAAGCAGTTTTACATATGTATTGTATTGTAAGGCCCAATTAGATGTCAACTAATTACCACTTTCACACTGTTATAAACGTGAAATCTTTTGTGACTCATTATCTTTTTATATACTATATATGCATATATTTTTTCTTTCTTTATATTTTAATATCCTTTTCTTATAAAAATATAAAATATTAATGTATGTAAATATTATAAATATAGCATATTGTATAAATTCGTAACTATTATTAATAATTTGTAAAATGTAACATTAGGAAAATCCAATAAACTAGGCACATATGTTCATATTTATGAACCATAAGATTCTAATTGAGACAAGTGTGAGAGAGTTCCAACTCAATTTGGTCAACTTTGATCAGGAAGTTCCCGCTTTAAACTTTCTGATGACTCATATAATTCAAAAATCTTTGGTGGTTTGCAAACACCTGAGGGGAAAAGCAAGGGGACATAGAACAACAACAAATATAGAGAAATAAACTCTGAAGGAGGGTTGAGATCAGGGCTGTCCTAAGATATTTGGCACTCGTGGGCTACTAATAATAATGTGCCCCTCTTCATAAGAAAATACACGGGAGGAGAAGCGGGAGCGGGGTGACCAGTGAAGTTTTACAAAAATTTCAGAATTAGAAAAAGTCAATATATTACCAATAAACAAATAAAAATATAAAATTTATACAAAATTCAAATAATCTATATGAACAAAAACAAAGTATATAAACAAAAAAACAAAAGTAACTTATCATATGTATAACTTAAATATTTATTTTCCTAGCTATTTCTTTAGCAAACTGGTTAATAATATCACATGTATTTAAAGAATTAAATAAATCACTCTCTATGGACAAAATAACATAAATCATTTAATTTGTCCTGTCCCAAAGAAGAGCGTAAATAATTTTTTATTCTTTTAAGTGCTGAAAAAATTTTCACCGCTGCAATTTGTAGCGGCAATACTTAAAAAAATACGCATTGTTGTGGTCATGTTAGGAAATGTAGATTTAATTTTTGAATCAATTATTGTCCTCAAACTAAGTTCCGCAGTAGATATATTTTCTTTATCTTCACATAAATAAACGTGTTTAAAATGAAGGCATTCTTTGATAAAATTATTTTCTAGATCGTCAACATATGTTTTATATAACTCTGCAGCATTCTTTCTAATTGTGTCTTCATTTAAATTTTTCAAATTGATCAGAAAGCCAAATTTGGAGTAAATGTTATCATAGGCACATTTTCTCTTTTGTACTTCTGATAGAAGTTTATCAATAATAACATAATATTTATTTATGCGGAATTTGGCATTGGCATCAAAATCAACTTTCGCCAGTGTATTTTTGTCGTATTGTTTTTTCTTTTGTGTAATCGTTTATTCTCATTGCATCTGGACAATTTTATATCTTCCAATTTGTAAAAGTTAAAAGATTGTGTTTCGTTTTAACTGTAAAAATTTTTCTAAAGAAGAGTATAATCTAACAATTTCTAAAGAAGTGTATATTCTAAGATTCTATTACTAACTGCTAAACCCTTCTATATCAACTGGTTAAGTTTCATTAAGCACTCCTATGCAGTTTGGGTTATACTTTTTTTCAAAGTTCTGAAATTCGGTACAAACGTTTTCGGTGCTTACAATGCACCCTTTCAGGTACACACTAAATGGAATTAACCTGTTATAAAATTGTTAGGTAGATAAATTAACTTTATAACGGGTTAATTCCGTTTAGTGTGTACCTGAAGAGGGTTCATGTAAGCACCGATAACGTTTGTACCGAATTTCAGAACTTTGAAATAAAAGTATAACCCAAACTGCTTAGGAGTGCTTAATGAAACTTAAACCAAGTGTATATTCAATTGTAGTATCAATTTTCTGAAGTGATATGTCTCCAGCCGTCAAACTGATCTGAGTGAAAATAAAATTGCCGCCCCAGGGCTATAGCCCATTTAGCCCTGTAGTTAGGGTGGCGCTGGCTGAGATCAATACCAAGAAAATCCTGCCTTTTTAATTATTCAACTTATCAAATGAGAGGGGAGAGATCTGAAACAACAAATCAGAGCAATATTTGAGATTCAGTTCTCCCCTTTAAAAGCTCCATGATAGAGTGTCATGACACTTTTACTCTTTTTCCTTCTTTCCCTTTGGAGACCCAAAGAATCTCCATCAAGAAGAGGATGAAGAACATCTAAATATAAAAGAGAAATTAAGATTCATCAAGGTATCTCTTTTTTCATTCTATCAAGATGAGTGAGTTTATCCTATTTTGGAATTAATAAGAAAATGAAATTAAATTTGAAACTCAGGCTATAGACTGGATCTCTATCCCACTTATATTCAATATTGTTAACATTCATGATGTGTGACATCATTTTAGATTAATAAAGATTATAGTTTATCCTAATAACTGACTCTTCTTCTTTATGTTGAGTATCGGTCTGGATTCCAGTGCCAGTTACCCACACTAATTTGCCTTCAAGTTAGAAGATCACAAATCAAAGTTCTCCTGGTGTCAGATTCTGATTAATTTTCAAATTATTGGCCATCCAAACCAACCTTGACCCCATGGTATTTCTATTTAATGGTTTAGTATTTTGTAGTTTTAATAAAAAAAAATGTGTTGTAAATATTTGAAATTATCAAATATTACAACACATTTTTTTTTATTAAAACTACAAAACACTAAACCATTAAATAGAAATACCATGGGGTCAAGGTTGGTTTGGATGGCCAATAATTTGAAAATTAATCAGAATCTGACACCAGGAGAACTTTGATTTGTGATCTTCTAACTTGAAGGCAAATTAGTGTGGGTAACTGGCAGTGGAATCCAGACCGATTCCATTAATTCTCATTGTATGAAATTTCTCATCTGTTAGTTTAAATCAACTTTGCAAAATTATTTACTTTGTTTACTTGCACTCTTTAGATTATAATCAAGTTTGATAAAAGTTGTGCTGTAATGTCTGATTATTTTTCTGAATCTAGAAATTATGGAATCTAGATTCAGAAAAATAATCAGACATTACAGCACAACTTTTATCAAACTTGATTATAATCTAAAGAGTGCAAGTAAACAAAGTAAATAATTTTGCAAAGTTGATTTAAACTAACAGATGAGAAATTTCATACAATGAGAATACAAAAATCATTGTAATATCAATATCTACAAAGTTTTAAACAGAAAGATGCATGTAAAACATCCAGTGTTAGTAAATTGTTAAATAAATTTGATTTATAATTTTGTAAACCAAAATTTAAATTATTAACTACTTAATTAGTCTAAAAAAGGATTTAATTTTTTTATAAATACAATCAGACACCATTAACATGCGGTTTAGTAACATGAGAGTCTGCTTAACATGTGGTTTTACCATGCTCTCTTGATAAGCAATTGCTTATGATATCACTTCTAGACATCTACATCATTAAATCTCGTGATCAGTGAGATTAGCTGCACGTTCAACCATTTTGTATTGGCCAAATCACACAGAAAATTCATATTAATGTTGGAACTTATATTACCACTCACTTTATATTAATACTGTAACTCGCAGTTCCCTTAACCCATGGTTTAGTAACCATGGATCCTGACTAGCACATGTTAATGAGATCCGATTATATTTATATTTATAATAAATACAAAATTGCAATGTATTAATATCAAACTGTTTCATTTATTATTAAATAGCTATTTATACCATTTATTCAGAGGTTAATCCTAATACAGGGTCCGGCAAAAAGATCTGATGGTTTTTAATTAAAAAATAACGCACTTATTACAAAACCTTTAAACATGTTTATTTATGCAACATATTGGGGTACATGTGCCATTTAACAGACAGTAACACAAACCTTGAAAACAAAGTCTTAGGTTGTGAAGATGAAACAGACAGTAACACAAACATTGAAAACAAAGTCTTAGGTTCTGAAGATGACGTCATCCAAGTGGTGTCCATTTCTCGCCATGCACTTTTCAAGTCTCCTCCAAAGCTGTCAAAAACATGCCCCAACATTTGCTGTGGTATGGCAGCGATTTCCGTGCGTATGGCCCCTTTAAGTTCGTTCAGTGTGCGAGGTTTGTTTATGTACACCCTCGATTTCAGGTCACACAAGAAGAAATCACAGACACTGAGATCTGGGGAACAGGCGGACCAAGCAATGTTACCATGTTGCAACATTTTGCAACAGAGAGAGAATATGGGTGCTAGAGTGTCATCTGAAGAGATCATTCTAACATCCAAGAGCTAATAAATTGTGTGTTGTATATAAAATAGTGTACAGGAATACCTCAATTATCGCGATTTTCGAATTATCGTGGTTTATAATTTGATACCATAATTCCAATTATTGTGATCCAAATTTGAATTATCACGGTTTCGAGATGTAGCCCACTACATATGCAACCAGAATTACATTTACCCTCCAAGTAGCTCTCTTAAAGCACTTCGTTTTTATCCGAGGGCGCCTACTCACTGCTCATCAGTAACTGTCCGCCATTGCCTGAAGTAAATGTGGACAAGGCCAGCTTAAACCCGGTAAGCAAACGATGCACCGTATCGGGGCGCCTTAAGAAGGAGGGCGCCAAAATTATCATTTTATCAATATTGTAAAGGTGCTGAGTAGATGTTACAAGGAAGCTGCATCGGGGCGCCGGGATCTCTAGAGGAGAATCTGCATGTGGATATTTATTTCTCTTCTTATTTACCCCTACAATGAATGCTAAAAGAAACAAGGATGATATCAAGTCTATAGCTATTAAGAAGAAACGTAATGATCAGCTTAAGAGATTATTATGTTTAACAGATTTCTTTTTTACCTCATATAAAATTTAATGTATGATTAATGTATAAAATTTAATCAATAGATTTGAAAAATCCTTTGCAACGATCACCCATTTTACATGCATTATTTATCCTGATTATCGCAGATTCGATTATTGCTGTATTTTTTGTGGCAACAACAATACACAATTCAATTCGCAGTTATTGTAACAATACAATAACCGCGATAATCAAGGTATTCCTGTATTTTGTAATTTAGTGTGTTATACAATAGTAAAACACATATAATAAGTATATTTTGTAATTTAGTGTATTATACAATAGTAAAACACATATAATAAATATTTTGTAATTCAGTGTGTTATACAATAGTAAAACACATATAATAAAGTGCATTTTGTAATTTAGTGTGTTATACAAAATAGTAAAACACATATAATAAAGTAAATATTATTATACAATAGCAAACCACATATAATAAAGTAAATAATATAGTGTATCTATTGTATTGTGTATAAAATAGTGTATTTTGTAATTTAGGTATACAATAGTGTGGTGTATAAAATAGTGTATTTTGTAATTTAGTGTGTTATACAATAGTAATATGTATAGTAAAGTAAATAATATACGTCGATATACAATAGTAAAACACATATAATAAAGTAAATAATATAGTGTATCTATTGTATTGTGTATAAAATAGTGTATTTTGTAATTTAGGTATACAATAGTGTGGTGTATAAAATAGTGTATTTTGTAATTTAGTGTGTTATACAATAGTAAATAAAGTAAATAATATAGTGTATCTCTCTCACCTTACCCGTAAGTTAGCCTATATTATTTACTTTATTATGTCTCTCTCACCTCAGCCATTAGGGGAAGTATATTTTGTAATTTAGTGTATTATACAATAGTAAAACACATATAATAAATATTTTGTAATTCAGTGTGTTATACAATAGTAAAACACATATAATAAAGTGCATTTTGTAATTTAGTGTGTTATACAAAATAGTAAAACACATATAATAAAGTAAATATTATTATACAATAGCAAACCACATATAATAAAGTAAATAATATAGTGTCTTTCTCACCTCACCCGTTAGGGGAGTGGAATAATGACCGATAATGAATTAATCTATTTTACATAGTCTTATATGGAAAATATTCCCGCAATTCGACAGTTTCTCAATTCGACATTACTTCGGCGACGGTTAGTGTCGAATTGCAAGAGGAGTCCAACAATGAATTAATCTATTTTCCATAGTCTTATATGGGAAATATTGTCCCGCAAGTCGACAATTTCTCAATTCGCCATTACTTCGGCGACGGATTAGTGTCGAATTGCGATGTTACTTCAGCGATGGATTAGTGTCGAATTGCGAGGCACCACTGTATTACTAATTACAACTAGCCAATTCGCAGGAAATAATAATTTCACAGAAAATTACTTTATTGAATAGAAAGTAATGCTTTGAAAATTCTTAGATTCCCTCTTCAGCTTTATACAACAAATTAAATTCTGTTCCAACTCTTTAACATTTAAAATTAAATCAAATGTAATTACTATAGTAATGTGTACTGCACTAAACATATTTTCTTATTTTAATATAAAAATCTTCAGTAAACTATTAATTAAGACAAAACTTCCAGGCACTACAATAGATTTAATTGTAGTGCCTGTTTTTTCTTTCTTAATATAGCAAGAGATTCTTCCGACCTTCCTATATGTGAATTTTCCTGTGTCTTAATCATTTTTGCATTGTCTCAATTTATATGTAGATTACTGTTTAAAGCTTTTTTGTGCCAATGCAGTAGTAGTTTTCTCTTTTTCTATATTGAAAACTTGAAATGATTGTTAGCAAGAGACTATTTAAAAACACAAAAGAAACCATAAGAAAGCTAACCAAAACTTGAAAATTAAAAGAACAAAAGAATGGTTTAAGTTAAATCAAATAACTTGCACAAAAGATGATAAAACTAGAACACCAGTATTAATTAAAATGGTGGAATACAAGAAATTCCTTTTGGACTACATCAGTGAAACCAATGCTATTGAAATACAAGGAGATCTTACTGAAAAACTCCAAGCTAATGTGTATAAACTGGTTTACGGAAAATTTGCCCCCTGCATTTCGTCTCCGACATTTCGCCCCCAGGACATTTCGTCCCCAGAACATTTCGCCCCCAGCACATTTCGCCCCCCTGTAGATAATAAATAAGCTAAAAAATTGCAAATATAGTCAACTCTCGATATCTGGAATTTTTATTGAAATCTCAGCCCCTTTAGTAGATATTCGATGTTACAAATTAAACCTAATTAATTAGCAAAAATTAAAAAAGTAAAATCTCGCTTAATTTTCAGTTAAATT
The DNA here is from genome assembly GCA_000484575.1 of Olivierus martensii. Classification (NCBI taxonomy): domain Eukaryota; kingdom Metazoa; phylum Arthropoda; class Arachnida; order Scorpiones; family Buthidae; genus Olivierus; species Olivierus martensii. The sequence goes on from AYEL01086050.1 coordinate 56,664, forward strand.
TTTTGATAATTTTATAATTAAATATGTTTTTATTGTCTTTCTAAAGATGTAAAAAATTTTTCCGAATTTTATTTTTTTGATAAC